>JAPFFF010000287.1:0-27605 GCA_039105265.1 Tritrichomonas musculus | reverse complement strand
ACTCGGTTTTGAAGCCAGAGACTGAGAAGATGCGCCGCAGATTCGTTCACAGCTTATGGGAGAACATCAGCAATTACAGTCAAACTCATGCTGGTTCATACGTTAATCTCAATAGCTTCAAGGATGGTGGTAAGACCACAACCGAATTCGACTTGAATGTACCATTTGATGACTTGCTTGCATTACAGGCATTTGACTTATTCCCTAACGGAATCATTGGTGATTTATCCATTAGATTCCAAGTCAGTCCAGCTGGTCTTGTTTGGGCTGCCATTGACCCATACACGGTTGCTGAAGCCAAGGCATTCCTGGAAGATAATGATACCGTATCCCCAGAGGAACTCGATAAACTCAAACAAATCAAAGCACATGGACATCTCAAACACCAATTCACTCAAATCGGTAATGAGGCTATCATCCCAGGACCTGGTGATAATCCAAACCCACCATCTCCCGAACCAACACCAACTAAATATCAATTGAAGTATGAAGTTAGAGAACAATACGTATCTGCATCTGGAGGTGATTTCGATGATCTGATTGAAAATTGTTCATTCATCTTTGGATTTACAGATGATGAATTTACTGAACTTGGAATTGAAAAGACTGATGATAATAAAGCAATTTGTCAAGCTCAATATACCAAAGAACATGGTAAATTACCTCAACCATCACATGCAGGTCATGTCTACGTCAATTTCGTATCTAAAACCGAAGCTAATAAATTGATGAGTGCTCATTACTCATCACAACCAGCAACACTCACCGTTAACCGAATGACTATCACTCTCTGTAAGTCCAACATGCAAGGCTATGGTGTTTGTGAAGCCACTCGTGCAAGCATTGAATCCATATTACGTGAAGGTCTAGTAATCCCATCTCAAAAGGTAGATTACCATGCATTCCCAATTGCAGCAGCCGCTAACGGAATCAAGTCTACATTGAATATCCCATTAATCAATGTCACAAGCATGTCATTGTTGTTCCCCAAGCACCACAATGATTTGACTGTATTTGAGAATCCGGTTTACCAAAACTGCTTCTTGAATATTGGTGGTAAGAACTTCCCAGATGAGAATGTCAGTACCATTGGTGCCAGATTCTTCGAAAGCCAATTAACAGCTGGAGACCTCGATGGTATCACACTCCAATGTTCAAAGGAATTCGAAGATAGCTTCACCATGCCCAAGAACGATGAAAATGGTGTCCGATATCGCAATACATTGAGTGATGCCACATCATTTGTATTCAATGTCCAAACTGAACGTGCATCTGCTGGATACTGTTATGATGGCTTAGATGGTGGCAAAGGCAATATCCAAATACAAGTCAATGGTCAACCAATATTCACTGGTGATAATGATACATATTACAAGATTATCGAACCAAGTGGAGCCATTGTTAGACCACCACCTGTCCAACTCTGTTTATGCAGAGACACCTACTTCAAGCTCTCACTCGATGGTCTTGAATATATCGATGATGAATCACCAGCTGGCTCACAAGTTGATCCAGAAATGGCATAAGAAATATGGCATTAGTGGTAAAAATATTTTTGCACTTTGGAAATGTCTCTCCATAAGGCTAGAATTCTATCAAGTGAGAATGATGCGAGTGTTAAGCAAGAGCAGAATGTGAATATTAAGATCGCCGCGAATAGACCTCCACCAGTTCAACCAGTATCATACCCTCAAGTCCCACAGATGCAACCCCAAATGGGATATACTAAAGGTTATCCTCAAAATGGCACACAGGATGCAAATTTTACTACAGCCTCGACAACTGGTCCATATCCATCAGTTGCTCCAATAAACAGTCCACCCCAAGGAAGTTCATTCCCTGAGTCTTCGACAATCGATCGTTCATTAGACCCCGACACTGACGACTTGGGTACCAAAAATAAATTCCTCGAGATATTGCTGAATATCTATGAGACCAATCCACTGAGGATGAACAACTACCTAGTGTGTCATAGCAATACGCTGATGGAGCTCATTAAGATACTCACTAAGGCTGACAAGGTTGAGCTGGTTATCAATGAGGACAGTGGGTGCACTGGTTGTGTTTCAAACTCGAAGTACATGAAAATCGATAAGATATTGGTGTCCAAAAACGGGGTATCCAATGAGTTGAAATATGGATATAACCATGTATGGACCGAGCTCATAAGACACTCGATATCACTCAAAATTTGTATTTAAATTTGCATAAATGTCCAGCGCTAGTGAAATCATTATGAATATACTATTGGGATTGATATTGGTGACCAATGTAGTTGAACTGCTATTACTAGTATCGCTTACAGCTGAAGATGAACCACCTGAGCTGACTGATGAGCTAAGGCGCACACTATATGCCTAAGTGGCATCATCGCCACTTAGAGCTTTTCGCATAAAAGCTTTATTTTTGATTAAATGTTATATTACAAGCGCCTACAACCAACCATTTTCGACTATACAGCTATTGAATTATCAGACAGTTCCAGTGAAGATCCAATTGATCTTGATACATTCGATAGGTACCAGAAGCAGCAACCGGTATCCAAGAGATTTGATGTTAATGGGAGTTTCACTCCCACCCGCATCTTCGATGTTGATGCGGCTATGAGTGAGGCCTATTCCAAGAATAGGGATAAAATCACGAATGCATCCATAAGGCCAATCGCTAATGGGATCTATGCGTGGTACAATACTTTGAACATATTGGTGGCATCACAAGGCAAAGGCAAGAGCCATACAGTAATTCGCGATATCATTCAAATGAGTAGACTCAATAATGGGGGGTTTGGGGGAACCCCTGAGGATTCGCAGAATCCGTTCCACATGATCGTGTATGTGAGTAAGAACGGTATTATAAATGATTCCACATTTGAATCTCAACGCGAGCTCATCAACTTGCCCATTGAGGTCGTCGCTGATAGTAATGCTGAACGGTATTTGAAGGAGCTCGATCTATGGAAGGAGTTGTATAACAAATATAGCTCAGTTGGGAAGGCTACAGTTGAAGCGTCAGCTGGAGCAGACTTGTCTGCGACCGAATCCAAGCTGCAACAGATGTTTGAGTTCCTCCATATCAGCAAACTCGGGAAACCCAATGTACCACTCAACACCATAATCCTGTGCGAGGACTTCATTAAGAGCAAGCTGTTGAAGTCAGCATACTTCACAAACTATATCACCCAGTTGCGTCATAAGAACTCAATCGTATACATCAATATCCAGTTCTTCAAGGGTGTGCCAACCGATTACAAAAATAACTGCACATCATTCTTCATATTCAATGGGTTCTCGCGGCAGAAACTCAATTACATATATCAGCAGGTGAGCATACCTTGTGAGTTCGAGGAGTTGTGGCAAAAATATCGGACCTTATCGGGCCATGATTTCATATTGGTGAACACGGTTGAACATGATATGCAAGTGGTGTACTCAAAGGTTTAGGCAAACTCTGGGTCAGCATCCAATACCAAATCCTGATGCTTGCCGATGAATACATCAGGTTCTGCAATATCGTATTTTTCACGTAATTTGGCAATGAGATCCTTGGTATTTATATTGGTTCTCTCAATCGAGTAGTTGTAATACGGACATTCCTTGTATTCGTGCTTTTCGGTATTCCCATTTACGAAGAACTCCTGCATGTTGACACTCAATTTGCGTCTACTATTGGATGTCAATTTGACGAATTCGAGGTTCATCTCCTTGAGCTTATTAGGGTAGAATCTAATGGTTTCAGTATCATTCTGGAGTGATACATATAGGACCTTCGCGAGGTACAATGAGTTCTTCAAGTTGAATGGGAACTTGTCACATAATATCGCGAAATTGCATTTTGCAAATCCATCGGGCTTTGGCGATAGGGATACTAGTGTGTTGATGTATTCGTAGACATTGGAGTAGCTTGGAGTGGCTTCCATTTGGGATGCGATAAAAAATCAATATTCAAATATAAAAATAGGTTTTCCCAAAATCATCTGAGTCCCCGAATATGGGATATTTTTGTCTGTCATGGTCTGTCCCATCGGTCTGTGTCGCCATCGGAACGTTCCATCGGTCTGTTCCATCAGTGGTCCCATAAGTGGTCCATAGGTGGGCCATATGCGGCCTATTTTCGGAATTTGTATGGGCTCGAATATGGGCGTTTTAAAGGCGTTTTGGGGTAGTATGCAGTATGGGTCCCATATGTGGATTTTGAATTTTAACCCGAATATGGGCCCAAATATGGGCCATTTATAGGCGTTTTAAGTGGATTCTATCTGACCCCGATTATTGATACACTATCACTACTAAGTATCTTTAATGATGCCTGACAAAGAACCAGAACTCAGTGAAGAGATAAGAACAAAAATGTATTCATGAAGAGCTTTAACGAAAACTAAAGAAATGAAAGGTTTCATGAAACCGACGCACTTTAATTACAAAGAGATTTTATTCTCTAGTGGTTCTGATTATGATGATGACCAAATGAGTTTTGCATTTGAATATGAATCATTCAAGCCAACAGTTAATGAAAAGACATTTAATATTGATGATGAGATGAATAAAGCATATCAACGCAATGAATCAAAAATAAAGAATGAATCAATCAGACCAATCGCAAACGGTATTTATTCATATTACAATTCATTGAACATACTCGTTGGTCAGCAAGGTAAAGGAAAGAGTCATATAATGCTACGAGATGTTATTCAAATGTCTCGAATGAAGAACGCTGGCTTTCATTTAATTGTTTATGTATCACGAAACGGAACAATCAATGATGCAACATTCGAAAGCCAACGCGAATTGATACAGCTACCAATAAAAACTGTTGCTGACAGCAATGCTGAAGAATATCTTAAACAGCTTGATTTATATAAAGAATTGTATAACAAATATTCATCAACACCAAAAATAGTAATCGAAGGGACGGAGTCCCCTTTTGCGAAGCAAAATGAAAAGAAGTTAAACGATATGTTTGAGTTTCTTCATATCAATAAACTAGGTCAACCAAATAAACCACTAAATACTATCATTCTTTGTGAAGACTTCTTGAAATCGAAACTAATTAAATCATCCTATTTTATCAATACCATCAGTCAGCTTCGACATAAGAATCTAATCATATTCGTTAACATCCAGTTCTTCAAAGCTTTAACAACAGAATGGAAAAATAATGCAACATCATTCTTCATCTTTAGTGGTTATTCACGACAGAAACTCGGCTACATATATCAACAAGTTCCATTTCCAATAGATTTCGAAGAGCTATGGAATCGATACAGAACAATGAAAGCACATCAATTCGTTTTAATCAATGTTCGAACTAATAACCTTTCATTCATCTAATACAATTTGTTGTTGAACACCAACAAACAGCTGTGGTGTATTGATATTATATTTTTGTCTCATTTGTTCAATCAATTCCTTTGTTTTCTTATCTGTTGCTTTCCTTATGCTGTAATTATAATACTTATATTCTTTGAATGATTGTTCTTCACTTGAACCTTCAACGAAGAATTCAATGGATGTTGTTGATATTCTTCTTCTAACATTTGATGTAAGTGTTATGTATTCAAGACCGAGTTCAACAATCTTATCATGATAGAATCGTTTGAATTCATTCTCTTTGTTCTTCAATGATATGTACATCACTTTAGCTTTATATGTAGCCTTTCCACTTGGTATTGGATATCTATCACACAATATTGAGAAATCACATTGTTTAAACTTCTCTGTTTCATCCAGCATATCAATCAATGAATTGATGTAATCATAAACCTTTGGTGTTGACATTTTCATTTAATTAAAAATAAAAATAAATTTAATGATATGTATCATATGAAACAATTAGTATCACATGAGGAAATAGGTATCACATGAGATAAAAGGTATCACATGAGGAAAAAGGTAGCTTATGAGGAAAAAGGTAGCTTATGAGGAAAAGGTAGCTTATGAGGAAAAAGGCAGCTTATGAGGAAAAAGGTAGCTTATGAGGAAAAGGTAGCTTATGAGGAAAAAGGTATCACACTAAATAAAAGGTATCACATGAGTCATCAACAAGATATTCAACAATAACAACAAGATTTTCAACAACAACATGGTTCTTCAACAACAAGATTTTTCAACAACAACATGGTTCTTCAACAACAAGATTTTTCAACAACAACATGGTTCTTCAACAACAAGATTTTTCAACAACAACATGGTTCTTCAACAACAACAAGATTTTTCAACAACAACAACAAGATTTTTCAACAACAACAACAAGGTTTTTCAACAACAACAAGGTTTTTCAACAACAACAAGGTTCTTCAACAACAAGGTTCTTCAACAACAACATGGTTCTTCAACAACAACATGGTTCTTCAACAACAACATGGTTCTTCAACAACAAGATTTTTCAACAACAACATGGTTCTTCAACAACAACATGGTTCTTCAACAACAACAAGGTTTTTCAACAACAACAAGGTTTTTCAACAACAACATGGTTCTTCAACAACAACATGGTTCTTCAACAACAACAAGGTTTTTCAACAACAACATGGTTCTTCAACAACAACATGGTTCTTTATAAATAAAATTTTTTTCCTAACCAGCTAGCTTTTCAGGCGTTCGACAACGTTTCTGATGACCTTTAGCATTCTCATTGACTACCAGAACTGGCTACGTTCCAGCTTGTCTCGATGTCGTTTCGGTCTCGCCCCGATTTCAGAATTAAATAATAATAATATTTTTTATCTTTGCTATATACAAATATTTTTTAAAAATAATTTTTTATTTTCGCAAATTCTAAAAACAATATAAAACAAGTATAAATATATTAGGAATAATAAATAAACACAAACTGCATCAGCTTGAGAATGAATTAAATGAACTGTCTAATAAATGAACATCAATTGATGGTAATCATTAAATGAGTTCATATTATTTTTGTTCATTAGTCGTGTTGACGGCGGGCTTTAGCCTGACGGAAACCGACTGATATATACTACTAAAACAAGATCAAAGATGTAAATTCTAAAATGAAGATTCAAAGTGGCGCCCGTCAATTTTCAATTTTATCTCACCCCACCAAATCAACACCCTTACTCTCTACGGTGTCAGGTCAACAGGTTCAGGAATTTCACTCTTCAATGCTAATTCATCTGTTCTGTCTTCATACAAAATTGATATAATATAAACCATCGGTCCTTCACAATATGTTGTTGAATTTTCTAGCAGTAATGTACCATCATACTTCCAAAACAAACTGTATTCAGTACCTTCAACATTAATGAAGTTATCACACCAATATCCTAGTGAACTAAAATTACCTGTTGTGAATACATAATCATATTCAATATCATTATATCTAAATTTGATGAAACATTTTTCATAAACATGATGACAAATACCGTTTTCTTCTATACTTCTATCAATTTCAAGTTGAGTTAACTTTGTTATACTTAAATCATTCATTTTACGATACTCGCTTAAGTTTGTAAGCTTTGCATATTCATCAATATTAATCAAATCTATTACTTTAGTTACTGCCATAGATGATAATATATATGATGCTTGTGCTGATAGCGGTTTATCATCATTCATCAATTTCTGTTGAACTTCTTCTGTTGGTTCTTCATTCGGATTCAATTGCAACTCACTATTTTTGAGTACTTCTGGTATATCCGTCTTCAATGCATATACATTTAATTGAGTGCTTAGGTCATCTTTGCTGACATATTTTTTATTTGTATAATCTATGGTCGGGATTGATGAGTTATCCATTATATAAAACTCTATAATATCAGTTGGAGGTGACCAGCTACTGCTATTACTTATAAAGTGATCATAATTGTCTGAACTGGTTGCGTAATAGATACAAATTCCTTTGTAGTTTACATTTTTTGCAGTACCAGATAATTTATATTCAACACAAGCATCAGTTTCACGCGAAAACACATAATATCCGTCAGTATAATCACTCGTTTTTTCGAAATAGATATATATACCTAAATCACGAGCTTTAGTAAGAAATTCAGAGTCTTTTGTAAGATTATGACTGACAGTGCCTGTTTCAAATCTCAAGTTATTAAATCCATCAATTTTACTAGAATCACTGTATATATTATCTTTCGTTAAACAGTTTCCGAGGTCATTTTTTAATTCAGCTAATTTATTTTCAACGTCGTCTGATAAAACATACTTATCTAATTCATAAGCCAATTCATCCTCATCAACAAACTTCTCATCAGCTTGTGCACTAGTATAATACGGTGTCAAGTCAACTGGTTCTGGTATATCTGTCTTCAATGCATATCCTTTTAATGCTTCATTTATTTTTGTCGTCAATGATTCTTCATTAATCAAGTCATCAGGGATATCAGTTGATAAAGCGTAATTGTTGATGACATAATCACGCAATCCGTTAACAGCTTCATTCAATTGTTCCTTAGTGATTCCATTTCCGTTTGAACCTAATACGTTCCCGTTCGATGAATCGCCTTTGATAACATAATTATCGACATATCTTTTAATGTATTCGTTAATCAATCCGTCAATAGTATTTGTTTTTGTTATGTGTCCGCTCTGCTCAATCGTAAACATTCAATTTATTAGAAACTAAACAATGTCAAAACAAGATAAAAATAATTCATCTGATAGCTTTGAATTAGATTTAAGTAATATTGATGATGAAACTATATTTGATAGTGAGGTGTCTAAACCTGATGATGATGAAGAACTAGAGGACCCGATAGATTATTTTAGGAACACATTTCTCAGTACATACAAACTAGAACACCCCAATGATTTAATTAATTTGTTGTATTTGATACAAAACAATGAGTATACAGGAAGAAGTGTGGGAAAGATTCGTGAAATGAAAGTTAAGTTTCGACGATTTGTTTCATTGATGAACAAAATCAATGCAGGTATTAAAAGTAAAGGCAATCGATTCCTTAGTTTAAAAGAGTACACAACAGATAAAAAAAGTCTTGATATCATTATCAATTACTTCAATATTGTTGTCAACGATGATTTAAATTATAGCTCTGACGGTTTTCGTTCATCACCCATCAAACCACCGAGAAAGAGTCAAACACCACAAACCACCAAAGGAAGAAGAAAGAGAACAAGCATACATGAACCAACACTTGATACTAATAAACGAAGAACACCAAGAAGAAAACGCATAACTCCGAGTGATTCTGATGAAAATGACTCGACAATACAATTGCCTAAAGACAGTGAAGATTCATTACTTAATATAACATTAAGCGAATCAGATTCTGAGTCACTAATATTGAAAAACGATGATTTATCTGATTCTTTTATTGAACCATCAAAGGAACACAATAAAAATAATTTTTCAACTAATAAAATGGCAGACGACAACAACAATAATAACGGACCTCTTCAATCATTATATGATGATGAATTAGATGATTGGCAAGATGATAATGAAGCAGCAACCGAAGCATACAGATATGCAAGAACACCTGCAAAACAACCATACAGATATGAAGATAATGAAGAAGAAGCACAAGAAATTAAATCACCTTTTGCAAGGAAATACAAAGGATATGCAGAAGATAACAAAGCAGATGATGAAATACTTGATGAATTAATAAGAAATGCAAAGCAACCCTCAAAGAATACTCGCGGACGTCGTGATAAAAAAGATATGCCTCTTGTTAACTCAACATTAAAGGATTCATTTGACAAGCTTGAAATACCTCGGGTTGGTGGTAATATATCCTATTACAGAGATAAATTTATTGATATGATTATTAACGGAAACTTCAGAATCAAATACATTCCGAATGCAGCTTGTCGTGATACAGCTATTGAATACTGTAAGAATTCAGTTGATAAAGACGGTAAACCAAGATATCGTTTATTACCAGAAAATGCCAAAGACCCGTTAGGAAACTCAATAACAGACTTGAACGGTGATAAAGTTGATGATGTTGTTTTAATTGATAGGAACGGTAATCCTTCAATCATTAACGGATACAAGCTTGTATTTGCTTCTCCTTACAAGAAAGTTTGGAAATCTGTTATTAAAACAAAACAAGAAAGAAAAGAAATGCCGTTCAATAAATGGATTCAATCATTATTTGATAAAGATATCAAGAAAATTGATTGGGATGCTGGTCAATACAAATTAACAAAGGGAAAAGACATGCAAGAGCTAGAAAATTATTACGGTCCTATGGGTCTGGGAAAAGCAAGAGTCAGCAAACGTATTACACCAAGTTCTTATTGGTCATCAATCTTTTCTAAAGTCTGGAAAGTGTATTGGAATGACGAACAATTCTTTGTATTATCTCCTTTGAAGAAACTCATCAATTACCTTGCTGTATCAAATATGTTATTTGCTTATCTCTTTGATGCTCCTTTCAAAGAACTAATTCAAGACAATAAGTTCAATGGAAAGATATTAACATATGAACAATGGATATATTGGAAACAACAGAACAATAAAGAATATGTTTCAGTATTAGGAAAGAATGTTCAATCATATGTTGAGAAGATTATTGATAAAGCTATTGATATCACATCAGGAGAATTAAAGGCTGAACCAAGTAATTGGGGTAAACAATTTACTGAATTAATGCATTACATTGATTATGTTGTCTTTGGTGTTGGTTTCAATGTTGATGTAAGTAAGCAAGAAGGATATAACAGGTTGAAACGAAATGCAGAAGGAATTAAAGAAGCATCGCCAGAAGATATTAAGAACGTTAAAGATAATTTCATTAAACGAATCTCTGCAGCAATAGAAAGAGATATATATCCAAATTGTGGATACACAGCAT
The DNA here is from genome assembly GCA_039105265.1 of Tritrichomonas musculus. NCBI lineage: Eukaryota > Parabasalia > Tritrichomonadida > Tritrichomonadidae > Tritrichomonas > Tritrichomonas musculus. The sequence goes on along the minus strand of JAPFFF010000287.1, from coordinate 16,819 downwards.
TCAAAGCACAACTTAAAGAAAGCAAATTGCAGAACAAAAATAAATATGATAATTTTGCTGTTAATCTTAAACCATTACATCAAAGAATGAATAATGAATAATTAATTTAAATCAAAACCTCCATTATTGTTATTATTATTATTATTATTTTTGTCATTTGGGTCTGAAACGATTCTAAAACTAAAACGTTTTGTTGATTGTGGTTGTTTCTTCTGGTCTTGCTGATTATCAAGTGAAGTTGACAAGTCTTCAAAAGTATCATTATTTATGTTTTGTTGTCGTTCAGAATAATTTGATGTCTTATTAGGATTTGGTGTTTCAAAATAAAAGCCTTGTGATTGATTTTGATTTCTTACATGCCAATCGTCTTCAATTTCCATAGGTTCATAGCTTGTTGGATAATTTGGTTTTGTACTTATGGCTGATGCTGAAAAATGAACTTTGTTATCATTTTCTTTTGATTTATGCTTTCTTGGTGGATTTGGAGTTAATGATTTAATATTTTCTGTTGTTTCATTTGCTGTTGTTTCGTTATCGGGTTTTATATTTGGTTTGAATATAGGATATTCAGTGAATATAGTATCATTTCGAAAACCTAAATGTGCAGGTTTCTTCGGTTTATAATTCGTATTTTGATTTAAATCGTTCATTGTTTGTATTCTAATATCATTGGTGTCAGAACCTGGTTCTGTGTTATCATAGAAATCAATTATCGGTATTAAGTTTGGATTATCATAAACGGTGAATGATATATATGTTTTATTTGCATTAGGATTATAACCTGTATCAGCTGCAGTAATTATATTATTAAATGCATTCATGAATACCTCATAAGTAAAAGCGAAATTTACTCTATTAAAATAAGCTTCACCATCATATTCTACATAATAATTTGTTATATCTTTAGGTGTGTTATCATTTAATAATACAAATACAGGTTCTTGAAATCCTGGTAGTATCTTTCGTATAAATATGTATGACGGACTATAAATTCCATCACCAATTAAATATAACATCCATGCAGGTCTAGTCGTTAATGTTGTACCTTTATAAATACTTTGAACTTGCCTCGGAAATGTAAAAGTTGATGGAAAAATATAAATTGACCTTGATTCAGTAGTCGTAATCATAGCAAATGCAATCGGTGCTACACCATTAATTTTATAATTGCTCATATCAGCCAATTGATTCGGATTTAAATAAAATACATGAGAATCCATTTTGAATAGTCATTAATAAATCAAAAGACAACTGAATATAAATGATTCAGGTTCAATAACGTTTCCTTTCATGTCTGTGAACCATAAATGATACTCTTTTTTTGTGTTGTTCAGACATTCATATTTACGATATTTCGTTTGTCGTCTGTTAGCAAGCATAATGAAATGGTCGCAGAAAGGCATGAATTCAACAATATCTGAATGAACCATCAAATCACCAACAATATGTTGATTGACAACAGCACCACAATACTGAACAACAATGTACTTCTTGTTGCGACTATAAACGAAATCATCAGGAAGATTAAAATCTTTTGATTGTGTGTGATAGTATCGTTTTGTGATTGGTTGTTTAGCTTTCATTTTGCGTTTTATAAGTCAAAAAGAATACTTTAAAATCATCATTCAAAGCATCTATTGATGAACAAACATATTTTGTGTACATGATTGGGACAGTTATTATTGTTTTATTCTTCTGTGTTTTGTTAGTTTGACGTAAAGGATTTAATAGTTTACATTTAACGTTTCCAGATTCATAACAAATGAATTCAGCAAGTTCATTGAATACTCTTCTTCGCTTTTCATGTTTCTTTTCTGTTTTTCCGTAATCGGTGTGAATGAGTATTATATTTTTGGGTTTATATGACAGAAGACCTTTAAATCGTTGTTTTTGTTGAATCTCTTTCAATTGCATTGATTTGGCTCTAATGTATTGCCATTCAAGGTCGCGGTCATCTTGCATCTGTTGAGGTGTTAGATAAATGTATTTTGATTGTCGTTTGTCAAGGTATTCATCAGTTTCTTCGTCAAATGATGTGTATAAAGGATTCAATAAACGAAGAGATGCATGAGGCGTGTTATTGTACCATTCAACCGTTTGTTGTATCAATACATTGTTTGTCATTCGTTGTTGTGATTGACCGAAAGCATTTCGTAATGTTCTGATTACTGCATCAACACATTTATGTGCATTCGTGAAAGGTGAATCATCAATGATTAACTTTATTTTGTTTGGTGCTTTGAATTTAATTGTGTGTTTGTCTAATTGATATCTTTGCTCTTCACCGTTGCAATAACTTTTGAATGCATTTGATATAAAAGCCTTTTCACCATCACATTTAATTGTTTCAATTCTGATATTTCTTTTATTGACTAGTTTATCAATTACTTTGATTACATAATACTCAGACTTGTAATCAATTGGTTCAACAATTAGGTATTTGGTGTTTACATTGATTATTACTAAATAAGATTTATTTAATGCAAACATTATATCAATTTCGTACGCATACGGTTCAAATGAAAAATCAGGTTTTGATAGTTTCTTTACTGTTTTCAATTGATAATCCTTAATATAGGGCTCAGTTTTAATGTTTGTGTCTTTGATGTACTTGTATTTAGATTTGAAAGGATAGTTGATTGATTCATTCATTTGAATCGCAAAAATAAAGATATTATATAATGACGATTATTTAATGAAATCAATTCATTTATTCAACTTCATACAATTTCTTGAATTTGTTTATATAAATTCGAACTCGTTTTCCTTCTGTATTCATTAGATTAACATAAAGTGCTCGAGTTCTCTTATCTTCATTAATATGTAATATTCGATAACTCAATCCATTGTAATAATAAAACTTGTTTTCATGATAGAAATAATTTTCGAATTCATACCCGTTGTATTCATTTATAACTGTTGCTTCATCAGATATCTCATCAACATATTCATATTTGATGCCATTATTTGAGCCTTTATTCATTTGATTTGTGCTTTGAGTGCACCAAAAAAGGTTATCAATATGATAATCATTTCTTATTCTATTTTTATGGTCAACTTGGTCCTTGTGCTCTGGGTCATCATTTGGAATAAATTGAAGTGCAATTATTCTATGCTTGAAATATGTTTTTGAGTTCAAATGAACTCTTGGATATCCGTCTACACTGTTATGTTCTTTAACTTCAAGATGATTGTCTTTTCGTCTGATTGTAAATGGATAGACAGACAATATTTCATAATCATCAAAGCCTTTTAATTGTACAAACTCAGCTGCTTGTTCAGTCATTTATGAAACAAAAATAAAAAATCAATTTAAAAACTTAATCATCAATTGAAATCATTATTTTTATTCATTTGCTTGTGAACCTTCTGGCGTTGAATCATCATGATATTCAAGACCTTCTAATGATAGTTTGAAATAAGTATCACGAGTGATGAATAATTGTGTTGGGGGTGGTCTGGTGATGGTTCCATCTGGCTCAACAACATTGTAATATGTGTCATCAGCTCCTGTATAGATAGGCATTCCATTGACTTGTATCTGAACGTTTCCAAAACCTCCATCAAGTCCGTCATAACAATATCCTGCACTTGCTCGTTCTGTTTGAATGTTGAATACAAATGATGTTGCATCACTAATTGTATTCTTGTATCTCTTTCCGTTCGCGTCATTCTTTGGCATTGTCATTGAGTCTTCAAATTCCTTTGTGCATGAAAGAGTGATTGCGTCTAAATCACCAGCCGTTAATTGATTTTCAAAGAATCGTGCACCAATAGTTGAAACGTTTTCGTCTGGAAAGTTCTTTCCACCAATATTCAAGAAACAATTTTGATAAACTGGATTTTCAAAGACTGTTAAATCATTATGATGCTTTGGAAACATGATTGATAAATTAGTTGCATTGATTAATGGAATATTCAATGTTGACTTGATTCCGTTAGCTGCTGGAGCTATTGGGAAAGCATGATAATCAACTTTCTGTGAAGGAATGATTAAACCTTGTCTTAAAATGTCTTCAATTCCTTGTCTTGTAGCTTCACAAACTCCAAAGCCTTGCATATTAGATTTACAAGCTGTGATGGTCATTCGATTAACTGTTAATGTTGCTGTTTGAGCAGAATAAGTTTCTTTCAATAATTGAGCTCTTGCATCATGATATTCATTAACAACTCTGAGAGCTGATTTAGCAACTGTTTTCTCAATTTGCCAAACATAATACTTTCCATCGTTGTGTGTCAATGGTGGTTTTGTGTAATCTGGATTTGCTAAACAAATTTCTTCATCAGTTGCTGTTGGTTTGAGGTCTAATTTTGCGAACTCTTCTGCTGTATAACTGAAATACATTGAAAGGTCTGTTGCAATATCATCATAAGTATATGAACCATCGCTTCCAAAGTTATATTGCTCACCAATTCTATAAGTGAGTTTATATTTGATTGGTGCAGGTGTTGGTTCAGGTGATGGTGATGGTTCTGGTTTATCTTCTTCTTCTGGTGATGGGTCAGGTGTTGGTGATGGTGATGGTGGTACAGGTGTTGGTGTTGGTGATGGGTCTGGTGACGGAGTTCCTGGACCTGGAATCACTGCTTGATTACCGATTTGTGTGAATTGATGACGAAGATGTCCACGGGCTTTGATTTCCTTTAATCTATCGAGTTCATCCATCGATATTGAATCATTATCTTCAAGAAATACTTTCGCTTCTGCAACTGTGAAAGGGTCTAATACTGCCCAAACAAGACCAGCTGGACTAACTTGAAAACGAATTGATAAATCACCAATGATTCCGTTAGGGAATAAATCAAATGCCTGTAATGCAAGCAAATCATCAAAAGGAACATTCAAATCAAATTCGACTTCGCTTCTTCCTGTGTTCTTAAATGAATTCAAATTAACATAAGCTCCTGCATGTGTCTGTGAATAGTTGCTGACGTTTTCCCACAATGAATGAACGAATCTACGGCGTTTCTTCTCGGCTTCTGGTTTAACTGATGAATACAAGAAGCCTTCACGAATGCATTCATTCTGTTGGTATCCGACATTGACATTATTATGAAGAATCTCTAACCTGTCAAACAACTGATTTGAAGATTTGAAACCAACAAACAGCTTGTACAAGTTGTTGGGGTCATCAATGGCGTTTAATTTACTCATATCTGTGTTCAATGATAAATCTAATTTAACGTGAAATGTTAAGAAACCTTTATCAATATCACTTACGAAATGGTCAGGATGTGTTAAACTGATTTGCGAATATTGACCAGCTGTAAACGGAGCTGGTTGGTCATGACAGTCAACTGTTCTGAATGAAAATGAACGTGTACCGTCATTGACATTAATCATGTTTCTCATCTCTTCAAATGCATGAAGAACGTTTCCTGTTTCAGTGCGAAGGTTATGAGCTCTTTCGTTTCGGTATAACATTTATGATTGAATAAAAAGGAAATAAATCACTTTTATCATTAATTAAATTATGGGCGTAGGTATATTCAACAAAATCAAGAACGCATTTAAATCAATTGGCGGTAAAGTTAAATCATTTGCTCAGAAAGCAGTTAAAGCAATTCCAAAAGTTGTTGATGTTGGAAAGCAAATCATGGACAGAGTTAAACCGATTACACAATTCATTCCTGGTGTTGGTCAGGTTGTTGACGCAATTGATACAGGTTTAAATGTTGCTGACAGAGTTGGGAGATTTGGTAAATCAATATTGAATGAAGTTAAATGAAAAACAATGAATTATAATGATTTAATATAATTATAAATGAATGAAAACATTAATGAACTTAAAGTAATAAACGAAACCATTAATGAATCAAAAGTGTTTAAATCAGTTGAAGAGTTCAATTTGTTCTATCAAAAGAATATCGAGCAAATGAAATCACAAACGACTAACTATTTGAACAAGATTTATAAAATCATCACTAATGACGGTAATGAATACAGAATCACTAAACGTAATTGTACAGACGGTAAACGATGTGGTGGCGACATTTATTTGAAGAAAGTTGGGAATACAATCACTAAAACACTTGAAAACGACAACATCAAAGCTGATATATCACTAATGAAAGAATCATTAAATGAATTCACTGAACAAATCAATCAATTAAACAACAAAAATAAAATACTTGAAGAACATATCAATAAGCTTTCAAATGTTGTTGACCAACAATCAAAAGTCATTAATGAATATGTATTAAATGTTGTTGCTCCTGACAACCACCGAATGATTAAGTGAATCATGATGATTTAATGATTTAGTCGTTTTTGGTGGTGGTTCATGAAATACATTACCTTTTTCATTATAACATTTCACTGTCGGTGCTGAGTTTATTTTTGTTCTCTTCTTTTGCATCGTTAATTGTAATCTATCAAAATAGTTTTTGTGTTTATCATCATGAACGGTTCTCATTTGATTAATAGCAGACATTTAATTGTTATTAAATGAGTGAACTAACAGAATACAAGAAAGAAATACCAGAATTAAAACGTATCAAACGAGGATTGAAAGAAAAGTGTTATGATTATAAACAATGTCTAAACAATATCAAATCAGGAATGTTAGGTTCTGACGGTCTTGCTGTTCGTGAATCTCTTATTGAAGACATCAACAGCCTCAAAAATAAAGTTCATCAACTTGAGAACGAATTAAATGAATTGTCTAATAAATGAGTTCTTCAAGTTCAGCAATTAATTCAGCAGGACCGTTGAATTTCTTTAGTTGCTTAATAAAGTGATTTATCTCTTTTAGTACTTCATCTATGACATTATCATTATCGTAAAGGTATTTTAATGCAGGTCTCCATCCTTTTAGCTTTTTATTGATTCTATTAATGAGAGTGCTTAATGTTTCGGCTTGGTTTGACATTATAAATTGCTGATAAAAAAATAAAAAATTTTTGAAAGTTCGATTTTTCGTTGTTGTTATTTTTGGAGGTTCATCAATTTATTCAAAATTTGTCTATGCCATTTTGTGAAAGTTTCGAGAGCTAATTTTGAAAAAGTGGTGATTTTTTGAGTCATGTAGCTGAGGTTTGGGGTCTGTAATCCCTATGACGAAGGGGTCATTTTTATCTGACCTCCCAAACGGTCCCCCTTACTCTCTCACCTTAAATGGCAAGACAATAGTTATAGCCAACCCACAGCAAGTAAGAGTTACTGGTATAGCCATTAAAGAAAATAGTGCTGTTAGGAGAATGTCATTTGAGGTTAAGGATATAGCATATACATGTGATATAGATGCACTTAACAACAAGGTAGACTCACTTGAAAAGATATCCCACGACAATAATGAATCAATAGCTACTATTATGAATGAATACCCCACAGTTGATGAGGTTAATGATGTACTAAAGGAGTATGCATTAAAGAAAGATATCCCAGAACCAGTTGATTTGTCAAATTATGCATTAAAAAGTGAGCTTGAGGAAGTAAAAACAAAAATAGATAATACATCTAAAGCTCATCAAGATTTAGCTATTCTAGTAGGTGAACATGTTGCTAGTATCGTAACAATAAATAGCAAAATATCAAATTTAGAGAGAGAGAATGCAACATTAAAGGATACTATAGCAGCAATGGAAGCTAGGTTAGCTGCATTAGAAGAGAAAAATGACCCAGATAGGGAATGGAAAGCATATTATACAGGATTTACTGATGTCACTGATGAATATAATAGGTATTTTCTATTCTCTTATTTTACAAGTGAGAAACACATAATTATTGATAATTTAGATAATGATCCAACAGGTGATAATGAACCTGTTCCAGATGGGGAGTACTTATTGATATTCAAGGACAAGACTCAAAAGCTACATTTTATTAGATTTATATCAACTGAATGGTCTGACCCTCAACAAATAAAGTCATATTTGGATGAAATATACTTTAAAGACACTAACCCACCTTCTGGTGCTTATGATATATATAATATTGAGTTAGATTGTGATACCTGTTCTATGATTTGTTTCGATGCTATATATATGAAGAAATAGGTACGAGATTCTCGGGGCTGGTACCTGTGCCGTTTCAGTAGTAGTACTTCAAGAAACAACAAGTAGTGGGGACCCGAGGTAGTTGTTTAGGTCCCTAGTAGTAGTGGGGACCCGAGGTAGTTGTTTAGGTCCCTAGTAGTACTTCAAGAAACAACAAGTAGTGGGGACCCGAGGTAGTTGTTTAGGTCCCTAGTAGTAGTGTGGACCCGAGGTAGTTGTTTAGGTCCCTAGTAGTACTTCAAGAAAAAACAAGTAGTGGGGACCCGAGGTAGTTGTTTAGGTCCCTAGTAGTACTTCAAGAAAAAAACAAGTTGAAGAAAAAATTTTTTTTATTTTTTTTTTTATTTTTTTATTTTTATTTTTATCATTTTTATTTTTTATTTTTATCACGAGTTCGTGTTGACGTGTGGGCTTAAGCGTAGCGTGGCCCCAACGGAAACCGACTCGTATATACTACTAATGTAAGTGGATGTTGTGGGTTAGCATATCTTTGAACAAGTGCTGTATATACAGATTCATGAATACCAAAACAAGGTATAATACTCGCACATTCTTCAATGGAATAATCAACAACACTCCAAGTTCTCCAATCACTGTAAATAGTTCGGTCAACTCTTGCCTTAGTATTGTTAGCTCCTGCGACTTCATATGCTCCTCCATGATTTTCACCAACAGGTGGAAGATTCTTGGGGTGATTAATCTTATCCATTGCAATTTTTTCGGTACTTGTCCACATCCATATTGGTTCTCCAATAGGTCGAAATTCATTGGTAATTTCATCAACATTGAAGTCTTTCATTATATGTGGATTAGCAACCAAGCTCTTTTCAAAACCAACTGGACAATATACCATACCAGCTGTTGAAAAGTAAAGACGTAATTCGATTTTACCTGCAAATGCTGGCAAGTACTTGATATTAGATAAAGGTAAGAATCGTCGCAAATCAATCTTTAATCTAATTGTTTCAGTGACAGAAGTCACATCTTTGTTAAGATTTGCAACAAAACCACATCTCCTTCCATGAGTATCATTCCAAATATCCTTATGTCTTGCTTTACTATATATATCAGCTCTTTTAGTAACTTCATTTGCACAACATGCAGTTAAAAAGGATTCTTCACATCCAAAGTTCTGGGTATAAAGAGTCATACCATTAGCTACAATTTCATACTTCTCAACAGCATCTCGAGCATCCTTAAAACCAAACCATACCTTACCAAAATTATAACCACTGACATTTTCTAAATCACTTAGAATTGGCTTGTCTATTTTTATCATCACTCTCATATCTGCTCGAATAAATCCATTATATATATCAGCAGTATTATGAGTATTAGGAGAGATAATACATGTTGTATAGGAACCACTCTTAATTGGTGGTGATGGTGAATACGAAGTTTGTGGATTTAATGAGTATGCCTTATTAGTATCACTAAGTGCTATGCAATTATCGACAACATCAAAGTAAGATGCAATCTGAGTACAAACCTCTGCTGAGGTTTTCATATAGGATTCCTTGTTAAGCATTTTAGATAGAAAAAAATTTACATCATATCTTCAAAGATGCGATTTCTCCTACCAATAGGTCTCATAGGTATATATTGAGGTTGTTGTTCTTCTTCATATTGTTGTGGCGGTTCTTCAGGAACATACTGTTGTCTTGGTTTACTCATCCTTTTATCAACAACCTCCTTTATCATACGTCTCTGTTCTTTCTTCTCTCGACTTATCTTCATTTCTTCACCTAGTGATTTTAGCTGTTTTAGTATTTCCTCATTCACAGTAGGGTCATAAACTTGGCTTTGTTGAGTTTTTCGAGGTTTTGGAGGTTTTCGTGTAGCTTTCGAACTTATTGGCTTTCTTGGCTTTTCTTCAAGTTCCTCATGTTCTTCACTGTCTGAGTTTTCTTGAGTTTCTTCGTTATTTTCACTTTCTGAGTTTTCTTGATATTCTCGAGTTATTGGAGTTTTTCGCTGTTTTACAATATACTTGTCTTTGGTTTTTGTAGGTAAAACTTCCCAATCTGGGTCATCCCTTCCATTCAACCATTTATGAATAACTGCAAGTCTCTTAGAACCTGTTAGATGTTTTGACATTTAAAATAAACAAAAAAGTCCAAAAATTTAGTTTTTTTGAGTTTTCATTAGATGTAGGTTCTCGCCCGATTGTTGGTAGTAAAGTCACTCTCTTGTAATGATCTAGACGAAAATGCTGGCTTTTCAAGAGGTGCTCCAACTGATTCACCTTTTGCAGATTTATTAATTGATGATAAGGCAGTTTTCACTTTTCCATCTGGGACATATTTTAATGCTGTGTCAGCTATGTTTGCTAATTTATTTCTTGTACTATCGCTCAAGTAGCTTTCACCAAGACCTCTCGCAACTGAACCAATAACACCAGCATGCTTGGTTAATCCACCTGCTGAAGCATCCAATATTTTACTTGCAAGACCTCCAGTAAAACTATCTGCAGCTCCCATTAATAATTTACCACCTAAACCTACTCCTCCTTTTATTATCGTTTGCCATGGAGAAAATTCTTTTTGTTTAGCATAATTTGGCTTCCAATAATCTTCTACTGAATGACGTTGAATTCCCATTTTTAAAAAATAAAAAATTATTCGAAATAGTACTTATTAGCAGAAATATTCATTACGAATTTTTCATGTGGTTCTTTATGTTGTAAGTATTCAGCTACTGTCTGCTTAGTATTTAATGAGTTATTAGTTTGTTGCAACAAGCTAGTAAAATCTTCCTCACTATATCCTGTATAACATATGATATCTGTTGCTAACCTTTTCGCATTCATATGAACAAATCGAATAGTTTGGATAGCCATGATACATGTTAAATTATAGTGTCTTGTCTTGGTTAACAACTTGATAAATTCACTATTACCATTCTTTAATAAATCACTACCTGCACAATCATCTAGTATCAATAATGTGTTATATGGATATGATGATGTTTCATACTTGACTAACTTATTGGCTATATATATTATTTTATCATTGAGCTCATTTAAATGATGCTTCTCAATGAGCCTCCTCATTTCGTCATTGGTCTCTTTCATTCGAGATAATACATATTTGACAATAGCATAATACTTTATCTTTCTTCGAAGATGTCTTTTAAGATAACTCATTAATTCTCTTTCCTTTACATAATCGATTCTTGATTGTATCTGTTTATTAAGTGTTTCAGCTGTTTTATCCATTTTACCAGAGCTTGAGCAAAATATTATCTTTTGGTAGTATGGATGTTTAAACAACCTCTCTGTTATCATAATATGTCTCCATATCCAAAAACTTTTACCAGCACCTGGTTTACCAATTAAAAAGTATATACCATTTGTGCTAAAAGGATAATCAGGTGATAATGGTTTAATCAAAGCACCATCTATCTCTTTCATGTTCTTCCGTAAGGTCTCTTTAATCAATGTTTCTACTTTATTTATTAGTTCTGCACTTGGGGGTTCATCCATTTACAAATTTTTAAATGTATTTCATAATTTTATCTGGTATTGGTTTGCCCTCAACCTTTTGACCTGCTTTAATTTGTCGTTCATAATTTTTCTTTTGTTCCAACCAATATTGTCTTTCTGCTGTACCAAGTACTAATGGATTACCTCTCCTTACATCTCTAATAGTTTGTCTAGCAAAGGCATCATCACCTTCGACTCCTTCCCATTTTAAATCATACTTACCAGTATCTTCATCAAAGTTATATATTTTTTCAATAATACCTTCTTTACCTTCATTTAGTCTTTCAGCTACTTTAATCCTTTTGTCTCTTGTCCTTAACAACCTATATCCAGGGAATGAACTAGTTGAACCATCTTTGGACTTGACCACAAACTGGTTACCTTTTTGCGAGTCAACTATATAAGACTCATTAGACAAATTACTTCTTCTTTTACCAAATGGTTCTTTTTCGAGTACTAACCTGACCTTCTCACCTGGATTAAAATGATATGGATTAATGCGTGCATTCTTTTGTATGTACTTTATTTCATCCTCTGGAGTAATATCATTAGGTGCTTTATTATCTAGAGACCTATGAGGAGAGTTGTTATATATGTTAACCAAATCATGCATCTCCTTTGGTTGAATAAACCTATTTTCACCAATAGCATCTCTTATGGTTCTCATAAACCTATTAATAATGCCAAGTACATTATGGTTATTCTCAGTTGTTGTTCGATATTTTATGTTCTTCTCTCTCATGAAGTCTAAGACTGTTGATGATAAATATGCTGCATCCTCATCACTTGTTATCGAATATACATGAGGTACATCATTAACAAATTTATGAAGTGCTGTTAATACTTCTCTTGCTCCTTTACCATTCATAGGATATGCATATGCTTTTCTGGTGTTGATATTGATGAACATTAGATAATTCAACCCACCTGCCTCTTTATTATTAATGAAGGTATCCATTTGATAACCATGAGGATGTTTGGATACAATAGGAATAAATTGTGCTTTAGGTACTCTCTTATCATGTACTACTTTTTCATCAAAGTATTTCTTTGCTTCGTCTTCATTTAGATTCTCTTGTTTTGCCATGCTAAGGTATTTGTCCAAGGTCTTCCATTTAGCTTTGTTGTATAATTTTTCATATGGGCTTGGTTCTTCTTTACTCATTTATTTTTAAATAAACATCTTATCGTATTGAAGGAATTGCATTTCGATTACAAATGAATCATTTGGAGGTAGTTTTGTTGGACAATTATAATGTGCATCACTATAGAAGTCTATCCAAAACCTTTGGTCCATTGAGTTTAACTTGAAGTACTTAATAGGACTATATTCAACATCACTATCTCCAATATAGTTATGCAATGCTTGTTCACCTATCGATGAATATATTTTGCATGATTGTCTGTCCCATATATTATCAAATATTAATGTCTTACTCCATGTTTGATATTTTTCTGGTTTATTTTGAAATATGCCATTACCTATATTAAACACATCTGCAAAGTCATCATTCCAGGATTTAAGTTGGAAAAAGTTCATATATGGTGCAGTATACTCCCAATCTCGTTCATTCTTACTATTGTTATAGTAGTATTTATGGTTCCCTGCTTTATTTCTTTCTGTATAAATGATTTCATGAAAACCATTTTTATCATAGTATCCATCGGTTTGTATATCTCTATCCTGTATATCATCATCATTTTGAACAAATTTGTCTAATTTAGAAGTTCTAATGTATGACTTGAATGCACGATTAACTGCATCAAAAAATCCACGTAAATCTCCATCGACTGACACCCAATCAATGACTTTGAAGCACCCATATTCATGATTTGAACCAGTTATATAGTCTTCTTTTAGTGTTCCATCATTCCATGTTCCACCACAAACAAACTCATATGTTTTCTTATGTATCTTATATATTTCAATCTCTACTTCCATTTTGCGTCTTCTCTTAATGATATGTGCTGAACGAACGCCAACAATAGATTCCCCTTTGTTTGCAGTTGACCATTCTGGTGGGAAATTAAACCAATACCTATTAAACTTAGCTTTATCATGTTGAGCATCCTCAAGGAAGTAGGCTGTTTCGATTGGAAGAGGTGTATTACCATCATTAACTATATTATCTCGATTAGGATATAAAGTGTTAACACTTGGTGGTAATTCCATTTCGAGTTGAATAAAAAGTCTTTATTAATATACAACACCTGTTTCTAATTCATTGTTTTGAAGTTCTCGAAGTATTCTCTTTCTAATATCTGGCATATTGCGTTGTTTAAACTTACCATCTCCTTCATGCAAAAAGGTACGACAAGATTCCATTAGAAACACTCCACAATCCTTGTTATTCCTTTGACTAGGTACATCATAATATTTTGCTTTTAACTTACCTGTTCCTGAAATATTGATCCACTTATTAAGTGTCTTTACCTCTGGTGCCATTGACTTATTCTCAGAGTCATAGCATTCGATTATTTTCTTTGGATATCGAACAATACATAAAACCCAATGTTCTCCATCTGAGCAAATGGGGACAAATACTTTATCGAAATGTGTAAATGACTGTTTACCTGAGATAGGACTTTTCATCAGTTCATGTATTTTTTCCATATCATTAGTCTCATATGCCATAGAAAGGAGGGTATAAAATGCAGTAGGTACAACCAATATTTTCTTTTTATCAAACTCTGCTTCATTTTGACCAGGTTGTTTATTCAATCTCTTTCCTTTGTTATATAGAAGTTTCAAGTAGTCATCAATAACATCTTCTTCTATATTTTCATCATTGACTAAACTCCTCCAATCATGAATTTTATGACGTCTTTGGTCTACTGTAAACTCTCCTGTCTTCTGTGGTGTCATACGGGGTTCTCTTGGAGGAGGACTAGTACCTCGAGAGGTATGTGATGATGGAAACTGTGGAGGTGGTGATGAAGGAGGAGGAGGTGGTGGAGGTGGTGGAGGTGAAGGTGAACGAGAAGGAGGAGGAGGTGGAGGTGAAGGTGAACGAGGTCGTTTTGATTTTTTCTTATGTTGTTTTGATTTTTTCTTAGGTCTATCATCCTCGTCTAAATTTGTACTACTTTGAAGTAAAAGTTGAATTCTGTTTTGATTTTGATCCCTTGTTGGTGGCTCAACATTTGTGGGTCGGTTCCTACCGATTTTCCTAAGGTTAAGATGATAATCATTTCGATTTAAAGTTGGAGGTCTGGGTAATGGAGCCAATTCTGGTATATCATCTGTTTGAATACCTCTAGTTTTATATTCTTTCTTATCACTTTTCAATGTTCTTTCTTTCATCTGCTCTCTCAGTTCTCTAGCTGCTTGTTTTTCCTCCTCAGTCTTCATTCGAGATATCCTTATGTTGATAATATCATAATGTAATTTTATCTCTGTTAATATACCTTGATCTGATTCTTGGAGAGTATATTGATATGGCTTTAATACTGTTATGTAATGCCCATGTTCATCTTTATCATCTTGATTTTTCTTAATCGCAAACACACAACCTGTAAATTTTGCTCTTGGTCTCTCTCTCTTGAGTCTATTAGCAAATTCAAGTACGTCTTTAAAAGCTATACTAGTATTTAAATATGTCTCATATAATTTTTGTAGATTTATTTGATTATTAGAGAACTTCCATATAGTTTGACCCAAACCTCTTGTTAATCTTGCAACATCTCTATCAACTAGTTTAGGTCGAAATTTAATAGTACCTTGTAGTAGTTGTATTTTATTGTTAGGTTTAGTTTGTGTACCTACATCACTTGTCATTTAAAAATCAAATAAAAGAAAGAAGAAGAAGATGTTGTTTATTTCATTTTTTTTTATTTCTGTATAAATGGCTTATTTCATGACCATAAAAGAGCGTATATATATCCTCTATAAAATAGTATCTTACCTCTATGATTATAGATGTGAGACTAATGAGGGAGTATGTAATATTTTAATTAATAAGATAAAAGAGTTAGCTGCTGAGTATTTCGAACCTGAATTTCTTGGTGTAATGATGAAAGATGGTGATTTGGAATTTATCGACCAAATAGAACATTTTGCCTTTGAGTTCTTAGAGTACCAAATATCTAATCTGCCCTCGCATTTATAATTTTGGGCATATCCCTGTTATAGTTACTATCAGTTGGGGTTACCCATCTTAAGTTGCTTAGATGGTAGTCAGCCCTATTCCTATTGATATGGTCTACCTCTATTTTATGTTGTGGGTCATCATTAGGTATGAACTGTCTTGCTATAAGTACATGTTTCAAGTAGTAGTTGCCATTTAGACATACTCGTATATACCCCTTTATATGTTTTGCATCTTTGCATATAAAATGATTACTCTTACGTCTTATAGTAAAGGGGTACCTATTCAGTATCTCATAGTCGTTAGTAAAGCCTTTGAGTGGCACAAATGACATTTACTCACTTTTTAAATGATTCATTTCATTTTTATTTTCGTATGAACAAGTGGGGGAAAATCATTGTTGATAGAATTGATAATAATGAACCTCGTCATTATCCTCTTGATGACAAAGAAAGAAACATTACCAAGTTCCCAAAGAAAAAAAAGCGATTGGGCTTGTATAAAAACTATAAGGAACATCAAGAAGAAGAAGAAGAAGAAATGTTTATAGTGACAGAGTGTCATTTTATTCCCTATGAATATAAAGAGATAGGTGTTCAAACTGAAGACCTTTGGGATGTAGGTGTTCAAACTAATGCTGAACTACCTCATATAGAAGAACTACTTAGTAAAATCTAACTTCTTTTATTTTAATTTTTGTTGTAGTAGGTACGAGATTCTCGGGGCAGGTACCTGTGCCGTTTCATAGATGGGCGGTTGTGGGGTGGGGTACCTGTGCCGTTTCATTGATGGGGAGCAGTAGTGAGAACAAGAATATTTTTTTCTTTTCTTTTCTTTTTTTCTTTTTCTTTTCTTTTCTTTTTTTTCTTTTTCTTTTATGACGAGTTCGTGTTGACGCGTGGGGTGCCAGCCCCAGCGGAAACCGACTCGTATATACTACTTCGTGCCAATACAAGAAATATCGTATTTTCGGGTGTAGAATTCAAAAAAACACCATTAGAAAGCTCAAAAACTACTCCATACCTTGGAAATGACATTGGTGGAATAGTGAAAATAGAGAGTGTGTACTTACGATAGGTTTTCAGAGGGTATTTGGCAAACAAAATAATACTAACACTTTTTACTCAAATATCTTATGGTGCTCATCAAACTTCCTATATCTGGGTGCATCTTTTTCTCTTTTATAATCATAATCATTGTTGTATTTTAATAATGATGCTCTACTAAACTGTGCATATCTGTAACCACT
>JAPFFF010000286.1:0-27676 GCA_039105265.1 Tritrichomonas musculus | reverse complement strand
ATTTTTAATTTTGTGTGTTTGTTGAAATATGCTGAATGAGAGTTTCAAATGTTGTTGATATTTTTAATTTTGTGTGTTTGTTGAAATATGCTGAATGAGAGTTTCAAATGTTGTTGATATTTTTAATTTTGTGTGTTTGTTGAAATATGCTGAATGAGAGTTTCAAATGTTGTTGATATTTTTAATTTTGTGTGTTTGTTGAAATATGCTGAATGAGAGTTTCAAATGTTGTTGATATTTTTAATTTTGTGTGTTTGTTGAAATATGCTGAATGAGAGTTTCAAATGTTGTTGATATTTTTAATTTTGTGTGTTTGTTGAAATATGCTGAATGAGAGTTTCAAATGTTGTTGATATTTTTAATTTTGTGTGTTTGTTGAAATATGCTGAATGAGAGTTTCAAATGTTGTTGATATTTTTAATTTTGTGTGTTTGTTGAAATATGCTGAATGAGAGTTTCAAATGTTGTTGATATTTTTAATTTTGTGTGTTTGTTGAAATATGCTGAATGAGAGTTTCAAATGTTGTTGATATTTTTAATTTTGTGTGTTTGTTGAAATATGCTGAATGAGAGTTTCAAATGTTGTTGATATTTTTAATTTTGTGTGTTTGTTGAAATATGCTGAATGAGAGTTTCAAATGTTGTTGATATTTTTAATTTTGTGTGTTTGTTGAAATATGCTGAATGAGAGTTTCAAATGTTGTTGATATTTTTAATTTTGTGTGTTTGTTGAAATATGCTGAATGAGAGTTTCAAATGTTGTTGATATTTTTAATTTTGTGTGTTTGTTGAAATATGCTGAATGAGAGTTTCAAATGTTGTTGATATTTTTAATTTTGTGTGTTTGTTGAAATATGCTGAATGAGAGTTTCAAATGTTGTTGATATTTTTAATTTTGTGTGTTTGTTGAAATATGCTGAATGAGAGTTTCAAATGTTGTTGATATTTTTAATTTTGTGTGTTTGTTGAAATATGCTGAATGAGAGTTTCAAATGTTGTTGATATTTTTAATTTTGTGTGTTTGTTGAAATATGCTGAATGAGAGTTTCAAATGTTGTTGATATTTTTAATTTTGTGTGTTTGTTGAAATATGCTGAATGAGAGTTTCAAATGTTGTTGATATTTTTAATTTTGTGTGTTTGTTGAAATATGCTGAATGAGAGTTTCAAATGTTGTTGATATTTTTAATTTTGTGTGTTTGTTGAAATATGCTGAATGAGAGTTTCAAATGTTGTTGATATTTTTAATTTTGTGTGTTTGTTGAAATATGCTGAATGAGAGTTTCAAATGTTGTTGATATTTTTAATTTTGTGTGTTTGTTGAAATATGCTGAATGAGAGTTTCAAATGTTGTTGATATTTTTAATTTTGTGTGTTTGTTGAAATATGCTGAATGAGAGTTTCAAATGTTGTTGATATTTTTAATTTTGTGTGTTTGTTGAAATATGCTGAATGAGAGTTTCAAATGTTGTTGATATTTTTAATTTTGTGTGTTTGTTGAAATATGCTGAATGAGAGTTTCAAATGTTGTTGATATTTTTAATTTTGTGTGTTTGTTGAAATATGCTGAATGAGAGTTTCAAATGTTGTTGATATTTTTAATTTTGTGTGTTTGTTGAAATATGCTGAATGAGAGTTTCAAATGTTGTTGATATTTTTAATTTTGTGTGTTTGTTGAAATATGCTGAATGAGAGTTTCAAATGTTGTTGATATTTTTAATTTTGTGTGTTTGTTGAAATATGCTGAATGAGAGTTTCAAATGTTGTTGATATTTTTAATTTTGTGTGTTTGTTGAAATATGCTGAATGAGAGTTTCAAATGTTGTTGATATTTTTAATTTTGTGTGTTTGTTGAAATATGCTGAATGAGAGTTTCAAATGTTGTTGATATTTTTAATTTTGTGTGTTTGTTGAAATATGCTGAATGAGAGTTTCAAATGTTGTTGATATTTTTAATTTTGTGTGTTTGTTGAAATATGCTGAATGAGAGTTTCAAATGTTGTTGATATTTTTAATTTTGTGTGTTTGTTGAAATATGCTGAATGAGAGTTTCAAATGTTGTTGATATTTTTAATTTTGTGTGTTTGTTGAAATATGCTGAATGAGAGTTTCAAATGTTGTTGATATTTTTAATTTTGTGTGTTTGTTGAAATATGCTGAATGAGAGTTTCAAATGTTGTTGATATTTTTAATTTTGTGTGTTTGTTGAAATATGCTGAATGAGAGTTTCAAATGTTGTTGATATTTTTAATTTTGTGTGTTTGTTGAAATATGCTGAATGAGAGTTTCAAATGTTGTTGATATTTTTAATTTTGTGTGTTTGTTGAAATATGCTGAATGAGAGTTTCAAATGTTGTTGATATTTTTAATTTTGTGTGTTTGTTGAAATATGCTGAATGAGAGTTTCAAATGTTGTTGATATTTTTAATTTTGTGTGTTTGTTGAAATATGCTGAATGAGAGTTTCAAATGTTGTTGATATTTTTAATTTTGTGTGTTTGTTGAAATATGCTGAATGAGAGTTTCAAATGTTGTTGATATTTTTAATTTTGTGTGTTTGTTGAAATATGCTGAATGAGAGTTTCAAATGTTGTTGATATTTTTAATTTTGTGTGTTTGTTGAAATATGCTGAATGCTGAATGAGAGTTTCAAATGTTGTTGATATTTTTAATTTTGTGTGTTTGTTGAAATATGCTGAATGAGAGTTTCAAATGTTGTTGATATTTTTAATTTTGTGTGTTTGTTGAAATATGCTGAATGAGAGTTTCAAATGTTGTTGATATTTTTAATTTTGTGTGTTTGTTGAAATATGCTGAATGAGAGTTTCAAATGTTGTTGATATTTTTAATTTTGTGTGTTTGTTGAAATATGCTGAATGAGAGTTTCAAATGTTGTTGATATTTTTAATTTTGTGTGTTTGTTGAAATATGCTGAATGAGAGTTTCAAATGTTGTTGATATTTTTAATTTTGTGTGTTTGTTGAAATATGCTGAATGAGAGTTTCAAATGTTGTTGATATTTTTAATTTTGTGTGTTTGTTGAAATATGCTGAATGAGAGTTTCAAATGTTGTTGATATTTTTAATTTTGTGTGTTTGTTGAAATATGCTGAATGAGAGTTTCAAATGTTGTTGATATTTTTAATTTTGTGTGTTTGTTGAAATATGCTGAATGAGAGTTTCAAATGTTGTTGATATTTTTAATTTTGTGTGTTTGTTTGAAATATGCTAAATGAAATATGCTGAATGAGAGTTTCAAATGTTGTTGATATTTTTAATTTTGTGTGTTTGTTGAAATATGCTGAATGAGAGTTTCAAATGTTGTTGATATTTTTAATTTTGTGTGTTTGTTGAAATATGCTGAATGAGAGTTTCAAATGTTGTTGATATTTTTAATTTTGTGTGTTTGTTGAAATATGCTGAATGAGAGTTTCAAATGTTGTTGATATTTTTAATTTTGTGTGTTTGTTGAAATATGCTGAATGAGAGTTTCAAATGTTGTTGATATTTTTAATTTTGTGTGTTTGTTGAAATATGCTGAATGAGAGTTTCAAATGTTGTTGATATTTTTAATTTTGTGTGTTTGTTGAAATATGCTGAATGAGAGTTTCAAATGTTGTTGATATTTTTAATTTTGTGTGTTTGTTGAAATATGCTGAATGAGAGTTTCAAATGTTGTTGATATTTTTAATTTTGTGTGTTTGTTTGAAATATGCTAAATGAAATATGCTGAATGAGAGTTTCAAATGTTGTTGATATTTTTAATTTTGTGTGTTTGTTGAAATATGCTGAATGAGAGTTTCAAATGTTGTTGATATTTTTAATTTTGTGTGTTTGTTGAAATATGCTGAATGAGAGTTTCAAATGTTGTTGATATTTTTAATTTTGTGTGTTTGTTGAAATATGCTGAATGAGAGTTTCAAATGTTGTTGATATTTTTAATTTTGTGTGTTTGTTGAAATATGCTGAATGAGAGTTTCAAATGTTGTTGATATTTTTAATTTTGTGTGTTTGTTGAAATATGCTGAATGAGAGTTTCAAATGTTGTTGATATTTTTAATTTTGTGTGTTTGTTGAAATATGCTGAATGAGAGTTTCAAATGTTGTTGATATTTTTAATTTTGTGTGTTTGTTGAAATATGCTGAATGAGAGTTTCAAATGTTGTTGATATTTTTAATTTTGTGTGTTTGTTGAAATATGCTGAATGAGAGTTTCAAATGTTGTTGATATTTTTAATTTTGTGTGTTTGTTGAAATATGCTGAATGAGAGTTTCAAATGTTGTTGATATTTTTAATTTTGTGTGTTTGTTGAAATATGCTGAATGAGAGTTTCAAATGTTGTTGATATTTTTAATTTTGTGTGTTTGTTGAAATATGCTGAATGAGAGTTTCAAATGTTGTTGATATTTTTAATTTTGTGTGTTTGTTGAAATATGCTGAATGAGAGTTTCAAATGTTGTTGATATTTTTAATTTTGTGTGTTTGTTGAAATATGCTGAATGAGAGTTTCAAATGTTGTTGATATTTTTAATTTTGTGTGTTTGTTGAAATATGCTGAATGAGAGTTTCAAATGTTGTTGATATTTTTAATTTTGTGTGTTTGTTGAAATATGCTGAATGAGAGTTTCAAATGTTGTTGATATTTTTAATTTTGTGTGTTTGTTGAAATATGCTGAATGAGAGTTTCAAATGTTGTTGATATTTTTAATTTTGTGTGTTTGTTGAAATATGCTGAATGAGAGTTTCAAATGTTGTTGATATTTTTAATTTTGTGTGTTTGTTGAAATATGCTGAATGAGAGTTTCAAATGTTGTTGATATTTTTAATTTTGTGTGTTTGTTGAAATATGCTGAATGAGAGTTTCAAATGTTGTTGATATTTTTAATTTTGTGTGTTTGTTGAAATATGCTGAATGAGAGTTTCAAATGTTGTTGATATTTTTAATTTTGTGTGTTTGTTGAAATATGCTGAATGAGAGTTTCAAATGTTGTTGATATTTTTAATTTTGTGTGTTTGTTGAAATATGCTGAATGAGAGTTTCAAATGTTGTTGATATTTTTAATTTTGTGTGTTTGTTGAAATATGCTGAATGAGAGTTTCAAATGTTGTTGATATTTTTAATTTTGTGTGTTTGTTGAAATATGCTGAATGAGAGTTTCAAATGTTGTTGATATTTTTAATTTTGTGTGTTTGTTGAAATATGCTGAATGAGAGTTTCAAATGTTGTTGATATTTTTAATTTTGTGTGTTTGTTGAAATATGCTGAATGAGAGTTTCAAATGTTGTTGATATTTTTAATTTTGTGTGTTTGTTGAAATATGCTGAATGAGAGTTTCAAATGTTGTTGATATTTTTAATTTTGTGTGTTTGTTGAAATATGCTGAATGAGAGTTTCAAATGTTGTTGATATTTTTAATTTTGTGTGTTTGTTGAAATATGCTGAATGAGAGTTTCAAATGTTGTTGATATTTTTAATTTTGTGTGTTTGTTGAAATATGCTGAATGAGAGTTTCAAATGTTGTTGATATTTTTAATTTTGTGTGTTTGTTGAAATATGCTGAATGAGAGTTTCAAATGTTGTTGATATTTTTAATTTTGTGTGTTTGTTGAAATATGCTAAATGAATATGCTGAATGAGAGTTTCAAATGTTGTTGATATTTTTAATTTTGTGTGTTTGTTGAAATATGCTGAATGAGAGTTTCAAATGTTGTTGATATTTTTAATTTTGTGTGTTTGTTGAAATATGCTGAATGAGAGTTTCAAATGTTGTTGATATTTTTAATTTTGTGTGTTTGTTGAAATATGCTGAATGAGAGTTTCAAATGTTGTTGATATTTTTAATTTTGTGTGTTTGTTGAAATATGCTGAATGAGAGTTTCAAATGTTGTTGATATTTTTAATTTTGTGTGTTTGTTGAAATATGCTGAATGAGAGTTTCAAATGTTGTTGATATTTTTAATTTTGTGTGTTTGTTGAAATATGCTGAATGAGAGTTTCAAATGTTGTTGATATTTTTAATTTTGTGTGTTTGTTGAAATATGCTGAATGAGAGTTTCAAATGTTGTTGATATTTTTAATTTTGTGTGTTTGTTGAAATATGCTGAATGAGAGTTTCAAATGTTGTTGATATTTTTAATTTTGTGTGTTTGTTGAAATATGCTGAATGAGAGTTTCAAATGTTGTTGATATTTTTAATTTTGTGTGTTTGTTGAAATATGCTGAATGAGAGTTTCAAATGTTGTTGATATTTTTAATTTTGTGTGTTTGTTGAAATATGCTGAATGAGAGTTTCAAATGTTGTTGATATTTTTAATTTTGTGTGTTTGTTGAAATATGCTGAATGAGAGTTTCAAATGTTGTTGATATTTTTAATTTTGTGTGTTTGTTGAAATATGCTGAATGAGAGTTTCAAATGTTGTTGATATTTTTAATTTTGTGTGTTTGTTGAAATATGCTGAATGAGAGTTTCAAATGTTGTTGATATTTTTAATTTTGTGTGTTTGTTTGAAATATGCTGAATGAGAGTTTCAAATGTTGTTGATATTTTTAATTTTGTGTGTTTGTTGAAATATGCTGAATGAGAGTTTCAAATGTTGTTGATATTTTTAATTTTGTGTGTTTGTTGAAATATGCTGAATGAGAGTTTCAAATGTTGTTGATATTTTTAATTTTGTGTGTTTGTTGAAATATGCTGAATGAGAGTTTCAAATGTTGTTGATATTTTTAATTTTGTGTGTTTGTTGAAATATGCTGAATGAGAGTTTCAAATGTTGTTGATATTTTTAATTTTGTGTGTTTGTTGAAATATGCTGAATGAGAGTTTCAAATGTTGTTGATATTTTTAATTTTGTGTGTTTGTTGAAATATGCTGAATGAGAGTTTCAAATGTTGTTGATATTTTTAATTTTGTGTGTTTGTTGAAATATGCTGAATGAGAGTTTCAAATGTTGTTGATATTTTTAATTTTGTGTGTTTGTTTGAAATATGCTGAATGAGAGTTTCAAATGTTGTTGATATTTTTAATTTTGTGTGTTTGTTTGAAATATGCTAAATGAAATATGCTGAATGAGAGTTTCAAATGTTGTTGATATTTTTAATTTTGTGTGTTTGTTGAAATATGCTGAATGAGAGTTTCAAATGTTGTTGATATTTTTAATTTTGTGTGTTTGTTGAAATATGCTGAATGAGAGTTTCAAATGTTGTTGATATTTTTAATTTTGTGTGTTTGTTGAAATATGCTGAATGAGAGTTTCAAATGTTGTTGATATTTTTAATTTTGTGTGTTTGTTGAAATATGCTGAATGAGAGTTTCAAATGTTGTTGATATTTTTAATTTTGTGTGTTTGTTGAAATATGCTGAATGAGAGTTTCAAATGTTGTTGATATTTTTAATTTTGTGTGTTTGTTGAAATATGCTGAATGAGAGTTTCAAATGTTGTTGATATTTTTAATTTTGTGTGTTTGTTTGAAATATGCTAAATGAAATATGCTGAATGAGAGTTTCAAATGTTGTTGATATTTTTAATTTTGTGTGTTTGTTGAAATATGCTGAATGAGAGTTTCAAATGTTGTTGATATTTATAATTTTGTGTGTTTGTTTGAAATATGCTGAATGAGAGTTTCAAATGTTGTTGATATTTTTAATTTTGTGTGTTTGTTGAAATATGCTAAATGAAATATGCTGAATGAGAGTTTCAAATGTTGTTGATATTTTTAATTTTGTGTGTTTGTTTGAAATATGCTAAATGAAATATGCTGAATGAGAGTTTCAAATGTTGTTGATATTTTTAATTTTGTGTGTTTGTTGAAATATGCTGAATGAGAGTTTCAAATGTTGTTGATATTTTTAATTTTGTGTGTTTGTTGAAATATGCTGAATGAGAGTTTCAAATGTTAGTAGTATATGTGAGGGCTTTTGGACAGGGGATTAAAAAATGACCCCTCAAACCAGGATTTACAGACCTCTATCATCGGCGCCATGACTCAAAAAATCGCCACTTTTTTAAAATTACCCCCTCATTTCATTCAAAAATCGGGTAGACAATTTTGAATAAATGACCAAAAATAAAAGATTGATGTTCAATACGAAGACCTGCGACCTTTCATCTTTGAACTTGTTTAGTAGTATATATCAGTCGGTTTCCGTCGAGCTAAAGCCCGCCGTCAACACGACTAATGAACAAAAATAATATGAACTCATTTAATGATTACCATCAATTGATGTTTCATTTATTAGACAATTCATTTAATTCATTCTCAAGTTGATGCACTTTATTTTTGAGGCTGTTGATGTCTTCAATGACGTTTTTATTTTTTAATTTCATGATAAAGACATGACAACACCAAAGGTTTATGATTACATCAATTCACTTATTGATATGTTGGATGAATCAGAGAAGTTCAAACAATGTGATTTCTCAATTCTGTGTGATAGATATCCAATACCAAGTGGAAAGGCTGCATATAAAGCTAAAGTGTTGTACATATCATTGAAGAACAAAGAGAATGAATTCAAACGATTCTATCACGACAAGATAGTCGACCTCGGGCTCGAATATATAACATTAACATCAAATGTTAGAAGAAGGATATCAACAACGTCAATTGAGTTCTTCGTTGAAGGTTCAAGTGAAGAACAATCATTTAAAGAATATAAGTATTATAATTACAGTATCAGAAAGGCAACAGATAAGAAAACAAAGGAACTCATTGAACAGATGAGACAAAAATATAATATCAATACACCTCAACTGTTTGTTGGTGTTCAACAACAAATTGTATTAGATGAATGAAAGGTTATTAGTTCGAACATTGACTAAAACGAATTGATGTGCTTTCATTGTTCTGTATCGATTCCATAACTCTTCGAACTCTATTGGGAATGGAACTTGTTGATATATGTAGCCAAGTTTCTGTCGTGAATAACCACTAAAGATGAAGAATGATGTTGCATTATTTTTCCATTCTGTTGTTAAAGCTTTGAAGAACTGAATGTTAACGAATATGATTAGATTCTTGTGTCGAAGCTGACTAATGGTATTGATAAAATAGGATGATTTAATTAGTTTCGATTTCAAAAAGTCCTCACAAAGAATGATAGTATTTAGCGGTTTATTTGGTTGACCTAGTTTATTGATATGAAGAAACTCAAACATATCGTTTAACTTCTTTTCATTTTGCTTCGCAAAAGGGGACTCCGTCCCTTCGATTACTATTTTTGGTGTTGATGAATATTTGTTATACAATTCTTTATATAAATCAAGTTGTTTAAGATATTCTTCAGCATTGCTGTCAGCAACAGTTTTTATTGGTAGCTGTATCAATTCGCGTTGGCTTTCGAATGTAGCATCGTTGATTGTTCCGTTTCGTGATACATAAACAATTAAATGAAAGCCAGCGTTCTTCATTCGAGACATTTGAATAACATCTCGTAGCATTATATGACTCTTTCCTTTACCTTGCTGACCAACGAGTATGTTCAATGAATTGTAATATGAATAAATGCCGTTTGCGATTGGTCTGATTGATTCATTCTTTATTTTTGATTCATTGCGTTGATAAGCTTTGTTCATCTCATCATCAATGTTAAATGTTGTTTCATTAACTGTTGGCTTGAATGATTCATATTCAAATGCAAAACTCATTTGGTCATCATCATAATCAGAGCTATTAGAAAATAAAACCTCTTTATAATTAAAGTGCGTCGGTTTCATGAAACATTTCATTTCTTTAGTTTTCGTTAAAGCTCTTCATGAATACATTTTTGTTCTTATCTCTTCACTGAGTTCTGGTTCCTTGTCTGGTATCATTAATGATACTTCAACAATCTTCACTAAAAATAAACCTGTCAGTAATGAAACAACTAATATTTCATATATCATTTATTAGTCTTTAAATTGTTAACTTTAATGATATACCATATTTGATGAACTGTGAATAAATATTATTATAACAATACTTGAATTCTTCTGTTTTATTGTCCTTTGTTATCAATATCTTTGATATCTTCATTAATTCTTTATCATTTGATGAAATACAACCGCATGAAGCTTCACATTCATCAATAACGAGTTCAACTTTATCTGCTTGAGTTAATAGTTTAATCATATTCATCAACAAATCACTTTTACAAATAAGATATGAATTAATTCTCAACGGATTATTCTCATACATTTCAATAATCATTTCAAGGAATTTATTTTTGATTTCGAGCTCATCAAGTTCATTTCCTAAGTCTATTATTCCACGGTCTCGAATAAGATTGTTTGTTTGAGGTATTGATTGAGATGTTCCACTCATCTGTGGTATAGTAAAATTTGTGGCTTGAGATGATTGAGGTAATGGTTGAACTGATGGATAATCAACTGGTTGAATTGGTCTTTGATTCTTTGGTTGAATCTTGATGTTGATATTGGTATTCTGTTCTTGTTTAACTGATGCATCGTTCTCGGATGATAGAATTCGAGCTTTATTCATTTTAAAGTTATTCGTTTTAAACAAAAATAAAACAACATCAATGATGAGTCATTCAATGATTCATTTACAAAGTCATCTGTTCAGCTGATTTGATACGTTCATCAATAGCTCTTAATTGTATTTTAATCGATTCAATATCATTAAATAGTTGTTTATATATTGTCAATGTGTGAATCATCTTATCAAACTTTCCGTTTAATGCGTCATCTTCAGAATTCATGCATTCATTGAATATCTTATCCTTTACCCTTCTAAACTGAGCGTGTAAAGCTGAAGAATCACAACTCAAACCATTAATTGCACTATTCATTTTAAACCAAAAATAAAACTTCAAATGATTCAATGAATTCAAATCAATTGTGGTCTTCTTTGATTGTTATTGTTATTGTTATCATTGTCATCATCATCATTGTCATGAGCCTGTTGCCTTTTCAATGTGAGAATCTTGT
The DNA here is from genome assembly GCA_039105265.1 of Tritrichomonas musculus. Taxonomy (NCBI): domain Eukaryota; phylum Parabasalia; order Tritrichomonadida; family Tritrichomonadidae; genus Tritrichomonas; species Tritrichomonas musculus. Next base: position 16,752 of record JAPFFF010000286.1, on the reverse strand, counting down.
TAACCATGTACGTTGATATATTTATGTTTAAATGCTTTTTGATTAATAGTTTTGTGTATGATGCTTGTTTATGTGCTGGCAACTTATTAATTTCATTCATTCGTTCTTCATCAAGGAACTGCATGACTAATTCACGGTCATGAGCGTTTAAGAACTTTGATGAATTGAATAAGGAGCGCTTTGGTTTATCACTTTTTGGTGTTATATCATTCAATAAACTATTTTGTTCAGAGAAATGGGGTAGATTTTCATCATCTGATGATGAATCATTATTGTCATTGTCAAATGAAACGTTATTCACAAGGTTCCTGAAAGCTTCATTATCATCTGATTTAGCAATCAATATCGTTAACAAATGACGGATTGCATCAACATGTTTCAATATCTCTATTAATTCTGTCATTTCAATGAAATAAAAAACCTGAATTATTTTTTTTGATTTAACATTTTTCAAATTTCAAATAATTTGATTTTTTAATTATATCATAAATGAGTTCGCGTTATTACTATCAAAAAGATACCAAATCATTTGTTATTGAACAAATCAGGTATATCAATAATGAACTTCAATTAAAACCTCGCTTATCAACATCTAAACCTAGTGATTATGATGTTAAACACTTCAAATCAATCTTAGAAAACTATCTAACTTCATTCGGTTTTAGAGAACATGAAGGTGATAGAATCAATGATACAACAATATTAGCTTTCGTCAATAGAATGAAGAAAGAAGCAGAAGAACAAGAAGAAGAGGAGGAAGAGGAACAATTTGAAGAAGAAGAACAAGATGATGAACAAAAACTAAAACAAAAACAAATCGAGGACAACATTAAAATTGCTCATGATGCACTCAACAAAGCCCTTCAATTAATTAAATCTGAAAATATATTATTGAGACCATTACCACCAAAGACAAACAAACAACCTCAACGATATGAAGATATTCGATTCAACAATGAAAATGCTGAATTAATTGAATACATCAAAAAGTTTGGCTATAAAGGTGTTCATTCAAAACATGATTCATATTTCATAATCAATGAACCTGAAAACTTTGATGAAGCCGTCGAAGCATGCAGTCATTTCATTGACCAATTCCCAAATGATAGTGAAAAGGTTGAACGATTAGATGAAGACAGTAAAGAACCAATCAAAATATATTACAAAAACGGAGTTTCATCAATTGAAGACATCAATGAATATTTAACTGAGACAGTGTTTAAACAAGAAGTGAAACCGTTCAAAATATATTTTCAATTGACAGGCATATTTGAGATACCGCCCAAGAATGAAAACGAAAGATATACGTATGAAGCAAGTGAAATCAAATGGAAGAACTATAAATCATCAATTCCGATAATAGTTAGAGAGAGTAAAGATATTGATAAAGTTAAACTGTATGTTGAATCAAAAATACATGAATATGAAACCACTACTTCAAACATCAAATTGTGTATTGTTTGGTCAGTATCGTTTACAATTTCACGAGTCGTTAAGATAACGGGTAAGATTGATGAAGTTTCAGAATTGTTTGGCAAAAATAAATATATCATTATTGATAACGTTGATGATTGTTTGTGTTGGTATCGATTTCTTGCTTGTTGTTTGAATAAAGAATTAATGAAAAGACCTTTTACAATCTCAGACCGAACAGCAGCAGCAAAGAAAATATTATGTGATGAACACGGTTTGAGCTATACAAAGAAACCTTCAAAAGCAGCAAAGCAATTCATCAACTCGTTTAAAGGTATCACGATTGAAGAAATGAAAGAATCAGCCAAGAAGCATAACATCAATGTCAACATTTATGAATACAACCAAACTGAAACAGATAAAAAAGGCTTTTTCGATTTACAAGACCAATGGCATAACACTGACGATAACAATAAAACGTTTTCAGCCCTGTTGTATTCAAAGGATAAGATACTTCACATAATGTACATCATCAACGCTGAAGCATTAACAAATATTCATATTTGTCCTCATTGTGGTTCATACATTCACAAAGGAAATCACAATATTGACAGATTCAACAGACATGTAGATAAATGTGATGGCAAATTCAAAAAGGATTTCATACCTTCACGAGAAGCTTTACCATATTGTCCACACATTTTAAACAATCCTGTTTATTTGTATTGTCTTTCATATGAACTTGAATGGAAGCCAACAATTCATTATATCACTTATGATTTTGAAACAATGGAACAAAAGATTGAAAAGAAAGTCAGTGATAAATCAGTTATCAATTCTCGATTGATTCCTTTGAGTGTTTCATCATGTGTGAAGCTTGATAAAGGATTGATAACAAAGAACTTTGATATAAGAACAAATGACTTCATTGCCAAATGGATTGACTGGTTATTTGTTGCTGGCTGTGATGTGTATGCTGATAAGTTGAATCATTTAAAATCATTCATTAAAGATAAATCGGAAGAAGAACTCAATAAAATAGATTCATCATTGAAAACAATAACAGTATTCGGTTTTAATTCATCACGATTTGATTCAAACTTATTCAAAGAGCAATTGATTAAAAATCATTGGTCAATCGATAGCGGAATGATTGGAACTGCTACATCATTGAAACAATTCATATTGAAGTCATCAAAGTACCCTATTCGATTGAGGTTCATTGACGCACAAGCATTTGTTGCTGGAGGAACACTCAAACAGTTTGGAATCGATTTTGGCGGTATATCTAACAGTTCGAAAGGTGTCTTTCCTTATGAAGCAATCAACAGTGAAAATTATAATGAAGTGTTGTCAAAGAGTGAACCATTTGAATATGAAGACTTTTACAGTTATCTCAATCAAAAGAATCCTTTAACAAAAGCTGATTATGAAGAGTATTTGATTGATTCAAAGAGGTTTGCAACACGTTGGGATTATTTGTTATCATACAATGACAATGATGTTGAAATGATGATTAAACCTATTGACAACCTTATTCAAATGAATGCTGAATATAAAGTTGATTTGATTAGCAATCTTTCGTTATCAAAGAATGCTTCATGTATCAAATATGCTCTTGCTTACAAAGATTTCAACCCGAAGAACGACTATGAAATCATCAACAAGATGAATACATTCAAACCAACAATGAAATGGTGGTTAAATAAATGTGATAATTATCGAAAGCAAGACATGAAACATAATTTTTGCTCGCAAAAAGGCGATTCATCGCTTCAATCAAATCAAAATCAACGAGATATTTCAAAATGTGTTAGTGAAAAGGATTTCGAAGCATTCATGAAATTGTATGAATCAAATGAAACAGGTAAATGTCATTTATGTGGTGAACACTTTACTTACAACAACAAACCGACACTTGACAGAATAGATAACAACAAAGGACATCAGATTGATAACTGTTTACTTGCTTGTGCTGAATGTAATCGTTTACGACAACGTGATGACGACAAGATAACAAGAACCAAAATACAATTGAAAAAATTCTGCAAGCTCCATCACCTGCCAACACTCATAACTGATGAAAAAGAATACTACAATTTGAGAGAGAACATAACGGGAGGATTATCAAATGTACTTCATCGAGTGAACATCAGAGGTCAAACATTAATCAATAAACTCAAATATGATGCCGTTAATGACAGAATCATTAGCTATGACACTTCAAACACAGTCTCTCACGTTGCTGGTATTGATTTCAATTCATTGTATCCTTCATCATTCAGTTCAGTAAAACATTCATTTAATCCTTATCACGGAGGAATCATGTACATGCCTGGCTCATTTATAAAACGATTTGATGTTTATGATGAAGATGGAAACAAGAATGAAAAGGTATTCAATGCTGCAATGAATATCATTCAATCAAAGAAACGATTTGATGCAAACCCTGAGTTTATATTCAAAGCTGAAGTCAAATTAAGATGCCCAAAGAATAAAATCAATGATTTGATTAACTTTCCTCCTGTGTTTAGAAATATCAATATAATGAATGATGAACAAACGATTGGAAGCTATATGTACAAATATATGAAAGACAATAAACTGAATTCAGCAGATAAAGAAACAAGAAAGCTGACAATGTTGCTTGATACATGCGGTACATTTATGACGTTCTCGAACTATTATTTATGGTTTTTAATCGACCACGGACTTATAGTTGATGACATTAAGAGCTTAAGTTTATACGAGGCACATGACGGTTTTAATCAATTTGTTTGTGAGTTTATGAAGAAGCGTCAAGATATATTGTCAGGAAAGGCACACGGGAACGAAAAGTTTTACAAGATTAGTATGAACGGATCTTACGGATATGACGGAATGAATTCAGAGAACTTTAATAAAGTCAGAATTGTTGATAAAAATAAAGCCTTTCAATTGATTGCATCCGATACTTATCGCAATGGATGTAAATTGTCAAATGATTGTTATTTGATACAATCACAACCTCATTCATTCAAATGTAATACATGTCTTCAGGAATCATTTTGGACATTAGACAATGCGAAATACTGGTATTTGACTTTCCTTTATGACTTTCTATACAAATGCATTGACATGAATAAAATTCATTTCAACTCGGTCGATACAGACAGTCTGTACATGTCAATCGCTGGTGATATGAATAAACCGATTGACCAGTTGTTTGATTACGTCATCAAAGACAAAACATTTTATGACAAACACATTTATAGCTTTATGCCAAACCCTGCAATCAATGATGTATATGATGAGAAAAAGATACTCGGATGCTGTGTAGAAAAGTTCGGAGCAAATCAAGTTGCTTTATGTGCCAAGTGTTATACGATTTGGTCAGATGACAAAACAATTTCATTAAAGCTCAAAGGTGTTTCATTGAAGAAGAACAACATCAAATCAAGTGATTACAAAAATGTCATTGAAAAGCAATCAGTAATGAAAGGAAAGAATATAAACCTTCAATTAAATTCACAACTGATGAGTAAAATAACTGTAATCAAAAATGCTTTAACAGCAGCACATTCAAAAATGTTGGTATTATCAAATCATTGTTGTTGTCCTTATGTCAATGGTTTCACTGCAAAGGATTATTTCATTGAAAATCATTAAATGAATTATCGAGGGTGCAAAATCGCATGGTCGAGGAATCATTAAATGAATCGAGTGGGATATTTTCCCCAGTCGACAAATCATCAATGAAAATCAATTTATTTTTGATTGATTTATTTTTAAATCAATTTTTTATCAGCTAATTAAAAGGCTACAATGTCAGCAACTAACAACCAAACAGCAACAGTTCAAGCAATCAACAATGATTATGAATACATTCAATATAATCAACATTTAAGAATCATTCATTCAAAACAAGATGATATGTATCAAATGCAATCAATCATAACAGCTTGTAAATCAACAAAGAATGCTTTTCATTGGTTCGAAAACAAATCAACCAAAGAATTCCTTGAAAATGCTACCCTCGGAATTCCGAGCCTAGAAAAATTATATGAAAAACGTGATGAATTGCCAGTTCAATTACGAGGTTATTATGTTCACCGATTGCTTGTCAATCATGTTGCCATGTGGGCATCACCAAAATATGCTTGGAATATCATGAAGCTTCTTGATTCTCATTTTGAACGTGAAAGACAACAATTAACTGAAACAATCAATGAACAACGACCACGAATGGTTCCAGCTAATAGAGAACATGATTATAAATATTTGATTTGGAAAGAAACAATACCAAACGATAATGACAATGTTATTCTTCATTTAGTTCGTCGTCATAAATCTAACTTTCGACAAATCATTAATCATTATCGAAATGAAGATGAAAGATGGTATTTCAAAGATAATTTACCAATAGCGATGAGTCCGAACAAAGACATCAAAAGTATTGTCAAACGAACATTTGGAGCTGATGATTACGATATCAATATGTGCACAATAAGAATTCAAACAAGACATCTTGACCGATTACACACACTCATTGATGAATACTTCAATCAATTTCAATCATGAATGAATAAAAATAAATGACACATTTATATGTTTTTTTTTTGTACTCCACTGATTGAACAAAAAAAATATAGAACTTCGGGGCAAAAACCCACAAAGAACCGTCATTCAGTGTTATTATTAAAGTAATATGTATAAAGATTATTAATGTAAAGAGTACGGTGTATTTTGACGGTTCTTTGTGGGAACACGTTAAAGTGTTTTTAGTTTTTTGACGGTTCTTTGTGGGAAACCATTTATAATAGTTTTTTCATGAATTGTTTTAATGTATACGGGTTGTACATTCTGCCTCTCTTATATTATTATCTTTCGAATCCAGCGGTTGCTTTCTACATTTTCTAGGATAATATATAAAATAATACAGAAAAGTGTCATGTATGTGAATCGAACCTACCACCTTTACAAGGTCTCTGTAGACGCAATACCCATCATGCCATATCATTGCCGTATAATAATAGTTTTCATTTACAGATTTATATTTAAATGGTTATATACTATATTGGTTTACACATTTATAGCAATATTAGCGAAAAATTTTTCGAGAACTTTTTCTGAAGAAAAATTATTTTGACCAGATATGTATTGAAATCATGAATTAATAAATAAATGAACAAAAATAAAATGAAAATCAATCAATTGATTTACTCTTTGAATACAGCTAATGTTCTTTCATCAATGATACTTGTAATGATTCCAACAGTCATACGTTTTATTTTTGATGTTATTGCTGTCTCTCCTGAAAGAACTTTCAGCTTATTGTCTTCATTATCGATAAACACCTCATCCCCGATTGAATAACATGATGAATCATTAACTTTGCAAATGTAATCGCCATGACTTGCGAATGTGATACATTTATTTTTGTCATCGATTCTCACACATATACCGACATATTCTTTCCATGTTCCTGATGTCTTTACACTACAAATACAATCAGTTGTATCATCAGCTGTTGATGGTTTCCATTCATCACCAACATGTTTGTAAACCTTACCTGTCATATACACTGGAGAACCTATAACGAAATCACTAACAGAGTTCATTGATGATTCAATCGGCGAGTAATGTGTGATTGTTGTGTTTGATTGTGCACCGTAAATAGCAGCCTTATATTTTGCTAAATAACCTCGGGACATGATGCATCTTGAATATATTTGTTTAGCATCTAATAATTCCTGAGTAGTTGTCCAAGAATATCCGCCTATCGGGAAATTATATGTCAGGGGTCTTCCTGATGTTATATCAACAGTGTCTTCATAATAGAATGGGAATTTGAAATTGTCGAAATACACAGTTCTTTGATGTAATACAAGAACAATGTTATGAGGATTTGCGGCTGTATCATAGAATAATATTCTTATTTCCAAACATAGCGCATAATCACCTACTATGTATTCCAGTTTAATTACCTTATCTTCAAGTTTTAGATAATGAATTGATATTTCACCGCCCTCTGTAATCGGTCCGCAATCAATAGCACATTTTTTTATTAGTTGTTCTTCTGTTATGACGTTTGACTTCAGTGCAAAGTTATCATTCACATATTTCACCGAAGTAATCATATCATCATTCACAGGTCGGATGCTGATTAATGTGATAGTTGCATCATAAATATTGGTTAGTGTATCATCCTCAGCTCTCAATGAAACAATACGTGTAGCTACACGAATATCTATCAATTCACTTGACTCTCCGCTGGTTGATTTGTATATGAGATTTGCACTCTTTCGTCCAGAATATTCGTATTCAGCTTCTTCATATGATGCATCATCGGCATTTCGTTTGAACTTCACGAGAATATTTTTGGTTGTTAATACCCTTCTTATATATTCATCTGGGACAACACAACCACTTTCATTCTGTGTACATTGAATTGTGATTTGTTCTGGATTTTCATCAACAACATTTGCAGTTTTAATAAATGGTGATTCGATTTGTGCTTTAATGACGTTGATTAACCATTGAGTATTGCCACTTGAATTACACAACATAAATTCACCACGGTCATACCATACAATAGATAATCCATTATCTAACATCATTCTATATCCTCTCATATATTTTTCATAAGGCTTGAATATCAAATCAAAATGCTGAATATTGTTAATGTAATCCTTGTTAGAACCCCAATTAACATCAAATATCACATGTATATCGGTTTCTGGTAAGTATGGTTTTACAAATATATAATCACGAACGGGATTCGGATATTCAATATTCAATTCAGTTCCGTATAATGCAGTATTCAATGCAGATTCATTAACCAAATCAGTTGGAATTGTTGGTATATCTGTTTTCAATGCATATTTATCTAATTCATAAGCTAATTCATCTTCATCAACAAACTTCTCATCAGCTTGTGCACTAGTATAATACGGTGTCAAGTCAACTGGTTCTGGTATATCCGTCTTCAAAGCATAAGTGTTCGACACATATCTAGCTGAATAAGCGTTTCTGTCTGTTGGTTCGATAGTTTTGGTAATTGAACACGATAAAACTTCTGGTGTATCGCCAGTTCCTGGATTGATTAATTCATGGCTGTCATACAAAAACCAAATACTTGAATCACTTCCTTCGATACGCATTATCTGAGAGGGTTTATCGTCATCATCGTCATTGTACGAATAGTCTACATGAACATAATGACCCGTATAAAAACTGTTTGATGAAACAATATCCAACCCGTATTGCTCAATCAGTTCATGATATGTGTTGTAATCCAAATCAGGAATTGTATTATTGACGATTTCGAATTGAATTGTTGTTTGACCCTCAATAATTTCTGGGATTTCACTTTTCAAAGCATATTTTCCTTCTGCAACTGTTTTCGTTTCATACTTATCCAATTCATAAGCCAATTCATCCTCATCGACGAACTTCTCATCAGCTTGTGCACTAGTATAATACGGTGTCAAATCAATTGGTTCAGGTATATCACTCTTCAATGCTAATCTTTCTTCTGTTTCTGCTAATGTTATTGTTATTGGAAGGTATTGATATCTATCATAAATTGCTCCACTAACTTCATCCCACACTAATTCAAAATACTCACCTTCACTTTCAAATCCTTCAGCTTCATGTTGTTTAACGTTATATTCATCATCAGCATATAATTCATTTGTCTTGAATCTGATATCAAAATGGAATATATTACCACTATTGTCAAATTTATAACCAACCAAATGTGTTCCTTCTTTGAACGGTAAAACGTGAGATGTATCCATTCCGTTTTCTTCATATTCTTCTGGTACTGGACCTATATTAGGAAACATATATGTCTTAGTTTCAATTGTGTATTCAGTTGATACATTCAAATTATCTCTCGTGATGTAATTCTTCAAATCATCTTTTGGAACATATCGTTCGGCACAAACATCCAAAGCCGATTGAAGACCTTCATTAGCTGCTATACTTGTTAAACACATTGATGCTTGAGCTGATAATGGTTTAACATCTTCAGCCATCAATTTCTGAAACATTTCGTCTGGTAATAGTTCTTTTATGTTCAATTGTAACTCACTATTTTTGAGTACTTCTGGTATTTCACTCTTCAGTGCATATCCTTTCAGTGATTCATTTATTTTTGTCGTCAATGATTCTTCATTAATCAAGTCATCAGGTATATCAGTTGATAAAGCGTAATTGTTGATAACATAATCACGCAATCCGTTAACAGCTTCATTCAATTGTTCCTCAGTGATTCCATGACCGTTTGAACCTCCTACGTTTCCGTTCGATGAATCACCTTTGATGACATAATTGTCAACATATCTTTTAATGTATTCGTTAATCAATCCGTCAATGGTATTTGTTTTTGTTATGTGCCCGCTCTGCTCAATCGTAAACATTCAATTTATTAGAAACTAAACAATGTCAAAACAAGACAAAAATAATTCATCTGATAGCTTTGAATTAGATTTGAGCAATATTGATGATGAAACTATATTTGACAGTGAGGTATCTAAACCTGATGATGATGAAGAACTAGAGGACCCGATAGATTATTTTAAGAACACGTTTCTCAGTACATACAAACTAGAACACCCCAATGATTTAATTAATTTGTTGTATCAAATACAAAACAATGAATATACAGGAAGAAGTGTGGGAAAGATTCGTGAAATGAAAGTCAAGTTTCGTCGATTTGTTTCATTGATGAACAAAATCAATGCAGGTATTAAAAGCAAAGGCAATCGATTCCTTAGTTTAAAAGAGTACACAACAGATAAAAAAAGTCTTGATACAATTATCAATTACTTCAATATTGTTGTCAACGATGATTTAAATTATAGCTCTGATGGTTTTCGTTCATCACCCATCAAACCACCGAGAAAGAGTCAAACACCACAAGCCACCAAAGGAAGAAGAAAGAGAACAAGTATACATGAACCAACACCTGACAGCAGTAAACGAAGAACACCAAGAAGAAAACGCATAACTCCGAGTGATTCTGATGAATTACTGAATACAAGTTTTTTGGAGCAAGATGATTCACTACCATCAATATCATTTAACTTCCCAGAATTAGAAGAAGAGGAGGAAGATAACCTATCAGCCTTGTTGTTATCTCCTTATGATTTGGTAGATGATGACATTGAATTGCTCAAGCAATTAGGCTATAATCAACCATGGCTCAATGTACTACCAAGATGTTATGAAGCAGCAAAGAAACCACAAAACAAACTTGATGAACAAGCAAAGGAAAACGTTGATGCATTACATCAAACACTTGAAATTATCAGAGACAAGATGAAGAGAAACATTGATATAACCAATGAACAAAAATCAATTACAGGCTTATCATCATTCTTCAGAGTGTTTGACACAATCATTAATAAAAAACCTATCAAAGGCTCTGATGTCATACAACCAATCAAACCACCATCAATGAAACCAATCCCATTTGTGAAACCAAATGATGTTGTTAATAATTTTTCAGCATCTAAAAGAGTCATGACAGACGCAGACGATTTTTCGCAGTCATTTGTTTTCGATAGAGAAGATGGTGATGACCTCAATCAAACATTCACTGATTACGCTCAACAAGCAAATAAACCAAAGAAGCATGGCAAGTTCATTGATGGTGATAAAGTTGAATTTAATCAAAAAATATTTAAACCTGGAAATCCATTTGCACAAAAAATAACCGATGATGAAATCAATGCTTTAATTAAAAATGCTAAAGCAGCAACAGTAAGAGGTAAGCGTGAGGACAGAGATGCACCAACCGTTCTTGAAAACATCGATAGAGATTTCACAAACCTTAACATTCAATCACCCGCCAAGAGTTCAACATACTATAAACAAAACTTCCTTGATTTAATCATTAATGGTAATTACAGAATCAAATACATTCCTGCTGCCTCAACCAGAGACCAAGCAACAATATACTGTCATACACATCTTGACCAAGACGGAAAGCCAAAATATCGTTTACTTCCTACAAACGCTATGGACCCAAATGGTGAAGCAATAACAGACCTGAACGGAGATAAGATTGATGATATTGTATTAGTTGATAAGAAAGGAGTGCCACAAATCATAAACGGATATAAAATTGTATTTGCTTCTCCTTATAAGAAAGTATGGAAGACTGTTGTCAAATCAGCAGAAGAAAGGAAAGCTAAACCGTTCAATGTTTGGCTCAATGAACAATTCAATAAATCAAAGGATTCCGTAGATTGGGAGAAAGGTGAATATATTATTAATCCAAATGAAACCATCCAGAAATATACAGAATTCTATCACAATGAACTCGGTTTGGGTAAGCCAAAAGTCAGCAAACGATTAAGCCCTTCATCATATTGGTCAAGCTATTTCGCAAAGGTTTGGAAAGTCTTCTGGCAATTATTCCCACAATTCAAACCATTAACAAGAATCATTTCGTACCTTTCAGTTTCAAATGTACTGTTTTGTATATACTTTGATAACAATGTCAAGAAAGAGATTGAAAAAGGTGGTCAGCCAATGAATTACATTCAATGGTTGGCATGGAAGAAAATCAACAAATCAAAGTACAATCAAATGATTGGTAAGCGAATGACAACATTCATCAATAATTTGTCAAAGGTCATTAACTTTGAAAGCGGTGAATTCAATCCTAATAGAAGTGCTTGGGAAGGAATGCCAATCGCTTTCATTCAATCAATGGAATCATTGATACTATCATACTTAGTAAATGTCAGTATGAATGACAAGCAGAGACCCCAAAAACTGGCTGAAAAGACTCAATTAGCTGCTGAAATACCTACAGAAGAGATAAGAGAAAATAAAGAAGAATATAATCGAATAATCAATAACTTGATTGATAAAATCTATGGTCAGCAATGTGGATATCTCGAATATAAGGAAAAACTAAATGCACAGAAGAAAGACCAATTAAGTAATGTAAACAGATACGATATTGATATATTTCAAGAAGAAGCATGAATCAGAGAATAAAAATAAATGAAATGATATTCATTGAATCATGTTGATTGCTTTTATTTTTGTTCACTCATTTTGCGTTTTGGTCTTCGATGTTTGGATGTGTTGAGTCTACGTGTTGGACTCAAATCAGCATCAAACGGAGTGATTTCAGTTTTATCAAGTGATTCATCGGTGTTTCTCAATTGATTCCAATACCTCGAATCATTCCAAATCATCGACGGTGAAGGAGGGTTTGGTTGTTGAATGAATGATGATTTGATTCTGTTGATTCGTTGTTTAGCTTTTATTGAATCAACTTGTCTTTGTTTTTCTTTGGCATATACTTCATATATTGGGTCATCTTGTAATTGCTCAAATAACTTCTCTCTTATTCGAACTCTTCTTTCGAGTGCAGGATGTTGTTTAAATGTTGGTGGCGGGCTTCTTATGTTTCTGAATTTGCGAGGAATATAATAATCACATGTCGGGGGTGGTCCTTCAGTGATGTTAACGAATTTTGGTGTGTTTGGATAGTATTCAGGTGGTTTATATGATGAAGGACCAAAAAAAGCATCAAACACTGGAGGCGAATGATTGTTATTCATTTTGAATTCAATAAATTAATAAGCAACTGAATATAAATGATTCAGGTTCAATAACGTTTCCTTTCATGTCTGTGAACCATAAATGATATTCTTTTTTTGTGTTGTTCAGACACTCATATTTACGGTATTTGGTTTGTCTTCTGTTAGCAAGCATAATGAAATGGTCGCAGAAAGGCATGAATTCAACGATATCTGAATGAACCATCAAATCACCAACAATATGTTGATTGACAACAGCCCCACAATACTGAACAACAATGTACTTCTTGTTGCGACTATAAACGAAATCATCAGGAAGAATAAAATCTTTTGATTGTGTGTGATAGTATCGTTTTGTGATTTGTTGTTTAGCTTTCATTTTGCGTTTTATAAGCCAAAAAGAATATTTTATAATCATCATTCAAATCATCTATTGATGAACAAACATATTTTGTGTACATGATTGGTACAGTTATTATTGTTTTATTCTTCCGTGTTTTGTTAGTTTGACGCAAAGGATTTAATAGTTTACATTTAACGTTTCCAGACTCATAGCAAATGAATTCAGCGAGTTCATTGAACACTCTTCTTCGCTTTTCATGTTTCTTTTCTGTTTTTCCGTAATCGGTGTGAATGAGTATTATATTTTTGGGTTTATATGACAGAAGACCTTTAAATCGTTGTTTTTGTTGAATCTCTTTCAATTGCATTGATTTCGCTCTTATGTATTGCCATTCAAGGTCGCGGTCGTCTTGCATCTGTTGAGGTGTTAGATAAATGTATTTTGATTGTCGTTTGTCAAGGTATTCATCAGTTTCTTCATCAAATGATGTGTATAAAGGATTCAATAAGCGAAGAGATGAATGAGGCGTGTTATTGTACCATTCAACCATTTGTTGCATCAATACATTGTTTGTCATTCGTTGTTGTGATTGACCAAAAGCATTTCTTAATGTTCTGATTACTGCATCAACACATTTATGTGCATTCGTGAAAGGTGAATCATCAATGATTAACTTTATTTTGTTAGGAGCTTTGAATTTAATTGATGGTTTGTCTGATTGATATCGCTCTTTACCGTTGCAATAACTTTTGAATGCATTTGATATGAAAGCCTTTTCACCATCACATTTAATTGTTTCGATTCTGATATTCCTTTTATTGACTAGTTTATCAATTACTTTGATTACATACAACTCAGATTTGTAATCAATTGGTTCAACAATTAAGTATTTGGTGTTTACATTGATTAGGACGAGATAAGCTTTGTTTAATGCAAACATTATATCGATTTCGTACGCATACGGTTCAAATGAGAAGTCAGGTTTTGATAGTTTCTTTACTGTTTTCAATTGGTAATCCTTAATATAGGGCTCTGTTTTAATGTTTGTGTCTTTGATGTACTTGTATTTAGATTTGAAAGGATAGTTGATTGATTCTTTGTAGCTGCGTGCACTCGCTTCATCTTCGATGTATTCATTCATTTGAATCGCAAAAATAAAGCATTCATTAATGATGATTATTTAATCAATCAAATTACGTTGAAACTTGAATTTGTTTATGAACAGTTGAACACGTTTGTTATTTACATCTTGCATATATACATATTGATTTCCTTTTTTATCTTGATTGATGTGTAATGTCTTATATAAATTATTCGTGATTTTACAATAAAAGATATCTTCATCAGTTTCGTCAACATAATGATAATAATATTTGTGTTCTTCAAAATTTCGTATTCCTTGCTTAGTTTCATAATAATCAATCATCATAGCATCATCAGGTATATCATCAATGAATTCATATTGAATTCCATGAAATGCTGTTCTGTTATAACTGTTTTCAGATTGAGAACACCAACGAAGATTATTAATGTGATTATCAGTTTTATTTCTATTAATGTGGTCAACAACATTTTTATTGATTGGGTCATCATTCGGAATGAATTGAAGAGCAATCAAACGATGAAAAGAATATTTATGACCATTTAACTTGACTTGTTTATATCCTGTTGTGTTATTACATTCTTTCACTTCATGATGGTTGTCTTTACGTCTGATTGTAAATGGATAAACAGACAATATTTCATAATCATCAAAGTCTTTTAATTGTACAAACTCAGCTGCTTGTTCAGTCATTTATGAAACAAAAATAAAAAATCAATTTAAAAACTTAATCATCAAATTAAATCATTATTTTTATTCATTTGCTTGACTTCCTTGTGGTGATTCGTCATCAACATATTCCAAGCCTTCGAGTGATAGTTTAAAGTAAGAATCTCTAGTTATCCAAAGTTGAACGGGAGGAGGTCTGACAATTGTTCCGTTTGGTTCAACAACATTATAATATGTGTCATCATCTCCAGTATAGATAGGCATTCCATTGACTTGTATTTGCACGTTTCCAAATCCCCCATCAAGTCCGTCGAATGTATACCCTGCACTCGCTCGTTCAGTTTGAATGTTGAAAACAAATGATGTTGCATCACTGATTGTGTTGTTGTATCTCTTACCATTCGCGTCATTCTTTGGCATTGTCATTGAGTCTTCAAATTCCTTTGTGCATGAAAGAGTGATTGCATCTAAATCACCAGCCGTTAATTGATTCTCAAAGAATCGTGCACCAATAGTTGAAACGTTTTCGTCTGGGAAGTTCTTTCCACCAATATTCAAGAAACAGTTTTGATAAACTGGATTTTCAAAGACAGTTAAATCATTATGATGCTTTGGAAACATGATTGATAAATTAGTTGCATTGATTAATGGGATATTCAATGTTGACTTGATTCCGTTAGCTGCTGGAGCGATTGGGAAAGCATGATAATCAACTTTTTGTGAAGGAATGATTAAACCTTGTCTTAAAATGTCTTCAATTCCTTGTCTTGTAGCTTCACAAACACCAAAGCCTTGCATATTAGATTTACAAGCCATGATTGTCATTCGATTAACAGTTAATGTCGCTGTTTGTTTTGAATAATGAGCGCTCATCAACTTGTTGGCTTCAGTTTTAGATACAAAGTTAACGTAAACATGACCTGCATGTGATGGTTGAGGTAATTTACCATGTTCTTTGGTATAATGGGCTTGACAAATTGCTTTATTATCATCAGTCTTTTCAATTCCAAGTTCAGTAAATTCATCATCAGTAAAGCTAAATATTAATGAACAATTTTCAATCAGTTCATCGAAATCACCTCCAGATGCAGATACGTATTGTTCTCTAACTTCATACTTCAATTGATATTTCGTTGGTGTTGGTTCAGGTGATGGTGGGTCTGGATTGTCTCCAGGTCCTGGAATCACAGCTTGATTACCGATTTGTGTGAATTGATGTTTGAGGTGTCCTCGTGCTTTGATTTCCTTTAGTCTGTTTAATTCTTCCATCGATATTGAATCATTGTCTTCAAGAAATACTTTTGCTTCAGCAACTGTGTAAGGGTCTAATACTGCCCAAACAAGACCAGCTGGACTGACTTGAAAACGAATTGATAAATCACCAATGATTCCGTTAGGGAATAAATCGAATGCCTGTAATGCAAGCAAATCATCAAAAGGAACATTCAAATCAAATTCGACTTCACTTCTTCCTGTGTTCTTAAATGAATTCAAGTTAACATAAGCTCCTGCATGTGTCTGTGAATAGTTGCTAATGTTTTCCCACAATGAATGAACGAATCTGCGACGTTTCTTCTCGGCTTCTGGTTTAACTGAAGAATATAAGAAGCCCTCACGAATGCATTCATTCTGTTGGTATCCGACATTGACATTATTATGAAGAATCTCTAACCTGT
>JAPFFF010000285.1:0-27744 GCA_039105265.1 Tritrichomonas musculus | reverse complement strand
TATGATGAGTATGCTTCACAGGAAATAATAAGTAAATTGAGTCAACAAAGCGAGGAGTGATTGTGCAAGTAGTCTTGTCATTCGGATTATTTAATGGAGTAGTAGTAGTGTAAATAGATATCGTTTGGGTTGGAAATGTTAGTGGATGAGTTGGGTCGGCATATCGTTGTACTAGACTAGAGTAAATATTATCCTCTATACCAAAGCAAGGGATAATAGATGAACACTCAGTAACAGAGTAATCAACTTCCTGAAATGTTCTATTTTCTACTGTAAGTTCTGTTACTCCATCTTTAGCAGTTGGTTTATCAGTATACATTGTTATTGGTTCACCAATTGGGATAAATTCATTAGTAATTTCATTTAATTTATATTTTGAATTGACGATATGATCATATTCAAACGCTTTTCCTGGACCCATAGGACAACATACCATACCAGCACATGAAAAGAATAATCGGAGTTCAATTTTGCCTGCGAATGCTGGAAGGTATTTAATATTTGATAATGGTAAGAACCTTCTTAAATCAATCTTCAAGTGAATTTTATATTTTTTGTCTTCCCATCCTGGTGCAAAATCAACAATAAATCCTGTTCTGCTGCCTGATTTACCATTCCATATATCTTTATGTCTTGCCTTTGAATATACATCTGCTCTCTTTGTTGTTTCATTCGCACAACATGCAGTTAGAAATGATTCTTCACAACCAAAGTTCTGGGTATAGATAGTGATACCATTAGCAACTATTTCATATTTCTCAACAGCATCTCTAGCATCCTTGAAACCAAACCATACTTTATTAAAATGATATCCATCGCCTTCTGCTGCAGTTATCTTACTGCCAGCAGCTTCTTTAATCTTTACCTCCATATCAGCTCTAATAAATCCATTATATATGTCAGCGGTATTATTTGTGTTAGATGATATAATTACACTTGTATATGAACCTTTATGAATTGTAGGTGAAGGAGAATATGATGTTTGTGGACTAATTGTGTATTGCTTGTTGGTATCAGACAAGGCTATACAATTATCAACAATATCAAAATAGCTAGCAATTTGGGTACATGTTTCAGCTGACGTCCTTAGTTCAATTTCTGGATT
Source organism: Tritrichomonas musculus (assembly GCA_039105265.1). Classification (NCBI taxonomy): domain Eukaryota; phylum Parabasalia; order Tritrichomonadida; family Tritrichomonadidae; genus Tritrichomonas; species Tritrichomonas musculus. The sequence goes on along the minus strand of JAPFFF010000285.1, from coordinate 26,639 downwards.
TAACATATTTTCTTTTGAGAAAAATAATAAAAGCAAATTAAATCATATCAGAGAAAATATTATTTCGTCTTCTGCGAATAGGTTGAGGTGGGATTACTGGTATTGGTTCCTCTTCTGATTCGTCTTCTATTTGATTTGGTTCTTGGCTCAAGGCGAGCTTTCGCGAGGCGTCTATATATTGTGGATAATATGGTTTTCTCATTTGTTTTTGTATTACATCTTTTATCATTTTCTTCTGTTCTTTCATTGCCTTTTCGTTTTTAAACTCTTCGCCTAATAGCTTTAATTGGTTTAGTATTTCTATATTTATTGTTGGGTCATATACTTGTTTTGGTTTATATATTTTTGGTTGTTCTTCAATTATTGGTTTTTTGGGTATTGGCTTTTCTTCTGCTGGTTCTTCAGGTGGGTCGGAATTCTGACCAACAGCTTTTTCTTCAATCGTTTCTGTTTTAGTTAATGGTTCTTTACGTGGGCGAACAATATACTTACCCTCTTTTTTTGTAGGAAATACTTCATATTCTGGATCCTCTCGTCCATTCAGCCACTTTTGTATTACCTGCAATCTTTTACTTTGTGGTACTCTTTTGCTCATTTAAATTGATAAAAAATGTTAATATTTGCACGAGTTTTCATTTCTTTGTTTTTCTCGATTTCTTTGAACTTTTAGTGGTTTTATTCTGATTGTATTGTATTTGCTTTTTCAATCTTGCTATTTTTGCTTCCTCTTCATCTATATATTTATTTCTTTTTTGATATATTTTATACCCAGATGGTTTCCTTCCATAATAAATACGAGGGAAATTTGATTGAGTAATGTATTTGTTTCCAAAAAATTGTCCCTGTTTTTCCAATAAATATTTAAAGTACTTATCTTTATCACTTTTATTTGATATATCATTTCCAGCTTCAATTAATGTATCCCCTGCATTTTTAAAATTATCAACTCCTGTCATTTGCCCAATTACTTTAAATCCATATCCTGCCGTTTTTGCTAATCCTTCCTTATTTTTATCAACCCATTCTATAGCCTGATTTACTTTCTCTGTCCCTTTCTTATATCCCTCTTTTACTGTATTAATGCCTTTATCTATTATATCATTTGCTTTATTTATAATTTGTGTTTTTCTATTTGTATACCAATTTCTAAATTTACCAATTAATCCTTGTGAATTGGTGGTATTTGGTGCAACTTTCCCAGATATTCCTTCAGATTTTTGGAGAGGCATTGGACCGGTTTGTCCAGATATTCCTTCAGATTTTGGTGTTGGCTCAGGTGTTGGTTGTTCAATCCTTCCAGCATCAGAAACTGCTTCCATTGTCTTTTAATATCAGTCAAAGTAATATTTATTGGCGGTTATGTTCATAATAAATTTTGAATGAAGATCTCTATGCTGTAAATATTCTTTTACCGTCTTCTTGATATTAAGGTTGTTATTTGTTTGTTGAAGCAAAGAAGTAAAATCTTCTTCTGAGTATCCACTATAGCATATGATATCCGTGGCCAATCTTTTTGCATTTATGTGTACGAATCTGATTGTCTGAATAGCCATGATGCAGGTAATATTATAATATCTTGTCTTGGTTAATAATCTAAGGAATTCAGTATTATTATGTGTTAACAAATCGCTTCCTGCACAGTCATCCAATATTATTAGTGTGTTATATGGGTAAGAAGAGGTTTGGTATTTTACTAACTTATTGGCTATATATACTATTCTATCATCTATTTCTTGGAGGGAGTGCTTGTTTATAAGTCTCTGCATTTCTTCATTTGTTTCCTTCATCTTAGATAATACATGTTTAACCATTGCATAATATTTTATTTTTCTTTTGAGGTGTTTCTTTAGGTAATCCATCAATTGGGATTCATTAAGATATACTATTGGTGTCTTTACCTCTTTACTCATTGCCTCAGCGGTTTTGTCTGCTTTTCCAGAACTTGAGCAAAATATTATTTTTTGATAGTACGGATGCTTAAATAGACGTTCAGTAATTAGTATGTGTTTCCACAACCAATAACTCTTACCTGCACCTGGTTTACCAATAAGAAAATAAATTCCATTCGTACTAAAAGGATAGGAAGGATGTAATGGCTTCATCAATGCTCCCTCTATCTCTTTCTGGTTCTTCTTCATTGTCTTTTGGATTAAGGATTCCACTTCTTTCATTATTTGTTTAGACATTTATTTGTGGATAAATCCATTTCTTTATATTGTTGGGTATATTTTTCTTCTTTGACCAGTAATCCACTTCAAGATTAGATAGCTTTGTTGGAGCACCTTCTCGTAAATTTTTAGCCAGTATGATGTCTTCTGTACCTTCGCTGTATTTAATTTTATATTTGTTCTTTGTTGTATCATAAGAAATAATCTTCTCCACAATACCTCTCTTGCCTCCCTTAAGTGTTTGTGCAATATTTTTGTTTTGTGTCTTGATTAACCTATAACCAGGGAGTTTGTCTATTGACTCATCTTTGGACTTAATTATAAATTGGTTCCCAGCCTTTGAATCAACTATATATGCTTCCTTGCTTACCTTGTTCCTGCGCTTCGAAAATGGCTCCTTAGCCTGAATAATTCTAACTCTATCATTTGGTTTAAAGTCATATGGATTGTTTTGCGACTTGTTTTTTACATATTCTTTTTCATCTTTCTCTGTCATCTCGTTTGGTATCTTATAGTCCAATGACCTGTGGGGAGAATTGTTGTAAGAATCTATTAAACTATCCATTTCTTTCTCATTGATGAACCTGTTCTCGCCTACCATGTCTCTAATCGTTCTCATAAACCTATTTATGATACCTAGTACATTATGATTATTATCCTCGGTAGTAGTGTAAACAATATTTTTGGTCTTCATCAACTGTAATACATCATTGGACAAGTAAGCAGCATCCTGGTCTGATGTTATCGAATAGACATCTGGCTCGTCCTCAAAAAATTTATTTAATGCCTGGGCTACCTCTTTTGCACCTTTCCCCTTCATTGGATAACAATATGCTTTTCTTGTGTTAATATTAATTAGCATCAAATAGTTGAGACCATCCTTTGTCTTATCATTGATGAATGTGTCCATTTGATATCCCCCAGAGTGTTTAGAATAGATATTCATAAACTTTGCCTTTGGTACCTTTACATCATGTACTATCTTCCTTAAATAATCTAATGCGGCTTCTTCTGTGAATCCATATCGTTTTGCGAGTGGAACAAATTTAGAGGCAGATCTCCAAGGAAAAAAAGAATGAAGCTCATTAATTGTCTTAAAATGCTTTTTGTTCATTTAAATTTGTCTTAAATGTAAAGCATCTTCTTAAATGGTAATAATTGCATTTCAATGACAAATGATTCATTGTTTGGTACCAGAACAGGAATATTATTATGACGCCCTGAATATAATTCTATCCAAAATCTTTGATCAGTTGAGTTTAGCTTGAAGTACTTGATAGGACTGAAGTATATTTGACTATTACCTAAATAATATTTATATGATTGCTCAGCTATTGATGAATATACTTTACACGAATGTCTATCCCAAATATTTTTAAAATCTAATCTTCTGCACCATTTATCATTAAAGTCATATGGATTATTTTGATATGGTTTATCTCCTATATTAAATAAATCAGCAAAATCAGTATTCTTATAGTTAGAATCTGTTCTATCACTTTCTCTAAAATTAATCTTGAAATCAACATAGTATAGACCTAATTCGACAAAATCATTTTCCCCTGGTATTGGTTTTGGTGTAGGTGTTGGTGTAGGTGTTGGTGTTGGTGTAGGTTCATAATCTGTTATCTCTGGTGCCATATATATAAATGATGGTTTGGAAATTGTATTCTTTTCTAAGTTCTGTGGTGAAAAAATGGTTTCAATAAATGCTTTCTTATCATAATCATAATATCCATCCATTTGAAAATCGTTTCGGCTTCTATCAATCTTATCTTGGCGAAAGAGCGGAATAATATTTTCTTCATGCTCTTTAAACCAATTATCGATTTTTGTTTTATATTCTTGATACTTTTCTCGGGCATTAAATAGAAATGTTAACACATCTTTCACAAAATAGAAACGTCCAAATAATGGATTGATATATTCTTTAGTGATAGCTTTATATTGTTCCAATATTTCTTTCCAAGAATCAGCTGTTACATCACAATCTTTTAAGAATGCTTCATTATATGTATTAAATACTTTATCTAATTGGTCATTTATATCATCAAATATTTTTCTCATATCATATCATTATCAGTCGATAACCAAGATATAACATGGATTGTTAATTCTATTTTTGATTTTTTTGGTAATTTGTCATATATTTCGTCATTATTTATTTTTTTATCTTTATCCTTTGCCTTTTCTTCCTTTGCCTTTAGTTCATCAAAGTCCTTCCTCAAATATTTTCGAATGCTAAAATCAAATTCTAATTTTCTTCTTCGAGCCATTAAATAAATACTTCTCACGCCTACAATTGATTCCCCTCTATTCGAAGTACACCATTCTTGAGGAAAATTAAAGTAATATCGATTAGGTTTGCTTGGGTCTTGTTCTCCATCTTCTAAAAAGTAAGCATATTCAATTGGTATAGGTGTTGTTTCTTCTGCGGGATTAAGTGTTGGATACATTTTTATAAAAATAGTAAAATATAAAAACAAAAGTGCAAAAACCAACCCTGAGAGGCCTTTTTCTGAATTACTTATAAAAGAGATCTACTCCAAATGAAATCCTTATTGAAAGGAGCCGTCCGTTAACTAGGGGAAGTTAATGGTCTCGATCAGGAAGATGGAAACTTAACTCAATAAGTTTTTTGTTTGCGGAATAATTGTTAACGAACAACTCACAACTTAACCACAAATCCAAGTTTTCACAGATTTCACTCAAAGTCCACTCTTTCTCATAACTCAGAAAAAATGCGTTCCGGATATATGTCGAACCTAGGATGTTAGGTAGGGAGTTTAACCATTACGACACACGCATAGACAAAGATGGAAACTCGATTTTGAATAAATATAAAACCAAATAAATATTGAAATATATTGTAATAACTCAAATAATATATTCAGAATTTAGTTTTAAAAATAAACCATCCAAAAATATTCTTGTATGGGGTCATAACTCAATGGTAATATTTGATGGAAAGTTACATGGTTCGAAAAATAGAAAGTCCAACATTTTTTATAAAAATTAATTTTAATAAATTATAACCATAAACTTGTAAGAATAATAAAAAAATTTTATCTATCAATTTACTAATAAAATTTTCTTTCACAAATATTATAATTTTAAAAGAAAAAATTTTATTTATCAATTTTAATGATAATTTTAGGATGCCAGAGAGGTGTACTTGCGCAAGAGTTGCGCAAGATTGAACAAGATTGAGCAATACAAAAATTTAAATTCAAAAAGTGGAACAAAAATTTTGAAAAATTAATAAAAATCCATAACAAAATAATAAAAATTTAAATTCAAAAAGTGAAAAATAATATTAAAATATCTTGGTGTCTAGTTAACTTTTTAAGAATATTTTTATAAAATCTTTTCAAAATATTTGAGAGAAAAAAATATACTTCTGGCATAAAAATATTTGAGAGAAAATATTAACTCAATCAAAACTCAATTTTTCGGGGTCGTGCCTATACAAGAAATACCGTATTTTTGGGTGTAGAATTCCAAAAACACCATTAGAAAGCTCAAAAACTACTCCATACCTTGGAAATGACATTGGCAGAATAGTGAAAGTAGATAGGGTGTACTTACGATAGGTTTTCAGAGGGTATTTGGCCGGGTAGCGAGGCCCAAGCGAAGGCGTACCTGAGCTTGGTGGCGAGCAGTGTAGGCTGGGGTGAAGAATGAATCTCAGCCTATACTATACTACTAGCTAAAAACATTAATAGCGCTGGCCACATATGACCAACTCTACGCTCCTTACCAGGTTTCCAGATCTATTACCCGAGCTTCATGTATTGCAGCTATATCAGCTGCTGGCTTAGTTTGCATTCCTCAAGTTGCTATAACCAGAGCAACATTAGACGATGATATTTATGATTACATGCCTATTAACAGCGCACAGATAGTACAACTGATAATGGCTACATAAATACTGATTCTTTTAAAAACTGGTTCTCAAATATTTTTTTACCTGCTCTAAGACGTTTAAGAACACAGTTTGAGTATAATGGAAAAGCTATCGTTATTATGGATGGCTTGAAAGCTCATGAAAATTTAATATCTCAAATAGATTCAGAAAAAGAAAACATATTTTTTCATTTTTTGGTCCCCCACTCCAGTGACCAAACGCAGCCACTGGACCTAGTATTATTTGGAGTTATGAAAAAGTTTGAACAAAATTATCAAAAAAAAAAAGACTTATCTCAACAGTCAAACCAGTTAATAAAAATAATCAGTTGTTTATATAAGGAAGCTACACCATTTAACTGTAAAGCTGCATTCAAAGCTGCTGGCATCACAAGTAAAGTGCATATCAACGAACGTGGTGATGCAGTAGAATTGGCACATTTTGATCAAAAGTACGACATTACTCACAAGAACAAATACTCTGTTTGGCAAAGTGTGGAGTACCATTAACTATAAATCAGCAAAAACTTTTACAAAAGTATTGTCAAGAGCGTCGAATGCAGAAGATAAGCAGGCTGCCATTATTATATTTCCCAAATAAGGACTTAAAAGAATGAATTAAAATTTTTCATTTATCGAATTATCTTTTTTTTAAAAAAAATAAAAAAATTAAAAATAAAAAACTGCTTTGAAATGTTTATTTCTTATGTCTAAACAAACAAATTGAATTACTTTTCTTTTTTTTTTCCAAATCGTCATTTGGCAAAAAAAATAAAAAATCATCAAAAAACAGCTTAGGATACCGCTAAAAGCACAATATATACTTCTCAAATTTAAATTATTACAGCCTAATGCCTAAATTTAAAATTGAAGAATATAATTATATATACTTTTTTTCTTCCTATCTCCATAAATTTATTTAATTATTATAGTCAATCCCATTTCAAATGATCAATTCCAAATTTCATTTCTTTCTATTTTTAAATAGAGATATTAAAATAAAGATAATTGAATAAATCATTTAAATTTTTAAATAATTTTGAATACATTCATTCAATTATTTGAGAACCGATTACTCCTTTTTTAAAAGGTGACCACTTTTTCACGGAACTATATGAAAAGCGCTTTGAAATTATAATTGTTCAATATTTAGAATATACAGTTATATAAAGTTTATTAATTGTTTATATTTATTTTAAATATTTTTATAATATATATAATATTATTAAAAGTTATATAATCTATGATATACATATAAATATAAAAAGATATTTGCTTAATATTTTAATAAAAATTTCTTATTGAAAAAAAATCGTTATTAATGTTGATGATTTTAAAATTGATTTTTGCAGCTCAGCCCCCTGAATTAAATTAAACTAAATTTAGCAAATCTTTATTAAATTAAATGTAAAATATTTAAATGTAATTATAATCTAAATAAATTCTTTATTTATTTAGATATTTCAAAAAAATATGTAAAAATTCATTAAAATGAACTTTTTACCAAAATATGAAATATTTATAAAATAACAAAATGCATAATTAATCATTAATTTTCAATATATATAATAATTAATCATTATAAATTCAATCCATCCATCAGGTGGCTGGATTAGGTTATTTTCATAGGATACTTGTTTGTGTTATTATAACTTATATAATTGATATTTTAAAACATTTAAATAATAAATATATAAAATAAGTGCACTATAATATAATATCAAAATGTTATTTAGTTATTATTAATACATAAAAAGATATACATATTTTTATAAACGTTAAAAATGTAAATTAGGTGTCCGCACCTCTCTTCTGAAATAACTTAAAAAGACTTTCAATTTTAGACATTGAGAAATTATTTTCATTATTTTAATAGTTCTTCTATACTTGCCTAATATTTATTGATTAATTGCTATTTTTAATGCTATTATATACCTTTTTTGTTTAGCTTGAAAAATCAATTTTTTTTTTTTTTTAATATCTTATAAAATCAAAAAATAGTAAAATGCGGATATTTCATTATATTAATATTTAAGGCATTTAATATTTCAAATAATTAATTTTTCTGGTTATTATTATTCCGGAATACTATAAATTTGTGTTAATATTATTCCGGATTATCAGATTTCCGGAAAAAAATATTCCGAATGAATGTAATTTTGTATTAACATTAATTCACAACAAAAATAATTATCAATATTTGGGAATAACAAACAACAAACTAAAATAAAATTAAAAAAAAAATTTATTCATTCTGAATTAATAAAGGAAAAAAACCTAAAATCAATTCATTTCTTAGGATTATAGACTAATTGCTGCTGCTGTTGCTGATTAAGATTATAAACTGGTAGTAATTGCTGATTATGATTATAGACTAATTGCTGCTGCTGTTGCTGTTGCGGATTAAGATTATAAACTGGTAGCAGCCGCTGGTTAAAATTATAAACTGGTAGCAATGGTGTATTATGATTATAAACTGGTAGCAATGGTGTATTATGATTATAAACTGGTAGCAGCGGTGGATTATGATTATAAACAGGCTGTGGTTGTTGTTGTAGAAATTGACTGTAAACAGGTTGAGGTGGTATTTGATTCCGAACAGGGAGATTTTGCAATCTTTTTCTTCTTTTATTTTGTTGTGCTTGTACTTGATTTCCGAGCTTTTCAATATGCTTTGAAATGGATTTCATTTGTTTTTCAAAAGATTGTTTCTTTTTTTTTAATTTTAGAGACAAATAATTCTGATCAAATTGTAAAATATGCTTAATACTCTGTTCTTTTAGCAACATTAGGTTCTCTTCATTACATATGATTTGCTTATTATGTTCATAATGAATGCTTTCATTAAAATCATCTGATATTTCATCAATTATGAATCTATTGAAAAGATTCAAGGAATATAACTGATTAAAATCCTCTTTGAATTGATTGCCATTTATTTGGAAATATTTTAAAATGGATTGGTACCATGCATCATTGATTAATGCATCATCAATACTATCCCATGATTTTTCAAGAACTACAACAGCTTCTGCTTTCGATGTCGGTGAATATGGTTGTGTTGGCGCAGTTAAAATTGCTTTTTCAAAGTCAAAAATGTCTAAAAGTTTCTGAACCACTTTTATATTCAGATAAGTTCTAGCGTGATTTTTAAGAACTCCGAAAACACGACAATCTAATGGTTGGAAAATATCTATCGTGCCTTCAGGTATTTTTATGAGTTTTATATTAAGAATTTGTGAAAAATTGATTACTTCTTTTGAAAAATGAGCATTATAACTGTCACATAATAAAAAGATAGTATTAAATGGTGCATAAAAGTCAGTGTTTGGTTCTACTGGACACCAATTAAATCTTAAATTATGAAGATATCGCATCCAAGTTGTTTGCGTGGTCCATCTAGATTCTGAATGGCCAGTGATGGAAGTTGGACAAAATGGTTTGTCTTCACCCAAAAAAGGATCGATCAAAACTTCAGCATCTTGAGGATTTAAAATATTTCTACCTGCCCCAAACCAGTTTCGTTCAGAGACTTCTGTTGCACCTTTTGATATCAAAACTAATGGAAACTTTTTACCTTCGGCATTTATTGTTGCGATACAAGTAAAATTGCTTTTTTCATCCACATTTGAATAGATAGAAACGTTCTCAGTGCCTGTTTCGGCCCAAGTATATTCACCGGATTCCTGAAAACACCAGCAAGTCTCATCAACATTTAGTATTTTATTCTTTGGCGAATTATTAAATATTTTGCAAACTATTCTTAAAAAATTTATAATATTGCTTAGTTTTGTTTTCGTCCTACGTTTTTTATGAAATTTCCTTCTCGAAAAAGAATGTTTCTTTTTAAAATTTACAATCCATTTACTTGATGCATTAAATAAATTTTCAAAATTGATTCCTTTTTTTTCTTCATCAGTTTGAATGACTTTATCCATGTTTTTTTTATAATAATATGAAGTAATAACTTTTCGGACTAAACTATTATTTATCTGTATATTTTGTTCTTCGATGATTTACCTAATAAGCTCTGCTATAATTATTTCTTCTTGATTAGTAATTTGCTTGCGCTGATCTTTTGTGCAATGGAAGCCAATTGCTATTCAATCTAAGAAAATGAATCCAATTTCGAATTGTGCTCTCCGGTATATTATAACCATAACTAAGTGCTTTAAGTTCTTCCAGCGATACTGGTCTTGAATAAAGTGTTTGCCATATACCATTTTTGATTAATTTTCTGATTTTTGGAAGATGATTTTGGTATCCTTTTTTTCGGGGATTGTTTATTGCCGCTTGACATCTTCCAAGGAATGTATCACGTGAAAGAACAGGCATTATCTTTATAAAAATGTGAAGAATTTGTAAAATATTAAGAAGCGTTAACAGATATTTGCTGTTATTAAACTCAATTGTTCTTTCACCATTCTAAATTTGAAAATGCCTGCGGATTAAAATGCTATATTTGAATATATATCGATGCGGATATCTGACCATTTACTAAAATCTTGGCAATTTATATACAAAATTTTTAATTGAATTGAATTGATTATTCAATTAATTCTGAGAGAAATATAAAAATCATTCAAAATCAAAATATATAATTGATTTTGATATTATATATGGTCCGTACGTTTGCACCAAATAGATTTCTGAACTGGGTAATACGAATTTTTTTAATCTTATTTTTTTAAATTTACAAGAAACTTGCTCCGCCGTTTATAAAAAAATCTATTTTAATAAAACAAATAAATGATGAAAACAATAATAATAAAAAGCGGTGAAACAAACAAATAAATAATGAATAAATATCACAGAAAATAAAAATATAAAATTTAATTATAACCATATTGTCTTCAATATTAGAAATATATTTGATTAATTAATATCTCAAAGTTCTCCTTCGGTGGATGCATAACCATCCTGGCCTGGCTGAAGGCGGCATCTGTCGATATCATTAATTGACGATGCCGCCCTCAACCATCCTGGCCTGGTGAAGGCGGCATCTGTCGATATCATTAATTGACGATGCCGCCCTCAACCATCCTGGCCTGGTGAAGGCGGCATCTGTCGATATCATTAATTGACGATGCCGCCCTCAACCATCCTGGCCTGGTGAAGGCGGCATCTGTAGATATAATTCATTGATGATGCCGCCCTCAACCATCCTGGCCTGGCTGAAGGCGGCATCTGTAGATATAATTCATTGATGATGCCGCCTTCAACCATCCTGGCCTGGCTGAAGGCGGCATCTGTAGATATAATTCATTGATGATGCCGCCCTCAACCATCCTGGCCTGGTGAAGGCGGCATCTGTAGATATAATTCATTGATGATGCCGCCCTCAACCATCCTGGCCTGGCTGAAGGCGGCATCTGTAGATATAATTCATTGATGATGCCGCCCTCAACCATCCTGGCCTGGCTGAAGGCGGCATCTGTAGATATAATTCATTGATGATGCCGCCATCAACCATCCTGGCCTGGTGAAGGCGGTATCTGTAGATATAATTCATTGATGATGCCGCCCTCAACCATCCTGGCCTGGCTGAAGGCGGCATCTGTAGATATAATTCATTGATGATGCCGCCCTCAACCATCCTGGCCTGGCTGAAGGCGGCATCTGTAGATATAATTCATTGATGATGCCGCCCTCAACCATCCTGGCCTGGCTGAAGGCGGCATCTGTAGATATAATTCATTGATGATGCCGCCTTCAACCATCCTGGCCTGGCTGAAGGCGGCATCTGTAGATATAATTCATTGATGATGCCGCCATCAACCATCCTGGCCTGGTGAAGGCGGCATCTGTAGATATAATTCATTGATGATGCCGCCCTCAACCATCCTGGCCTGGCTGAAGGCGGCATCTGTAGATATAATTCATTGATGATGCCGCCCTCAACCATCCTGGCCTGGTGAAGGCGGCATCTGTCGATATCATTAATTGATGATGCCGCCCTCAACCATCCTGGCCTGGTGAAGGCGGCATCTGTAGATATAATTCATTGATGATGCCGCCATCAACCATCCTGGCCTGGTGAAGGCGGCATCTGTAGATATAATTCATTGATGATGCCGCCCTCAACCATCCTGGCCTGGCTGAAGGCGGCATCTGTCGATATCATTAATTGACGATGCCGCCCTCAACCATCCTGGCCTGGTGAAGGCGGCATCTGTCGATATCATTAATTGACGATGCCGCCCTCAACCATCCTGGCCTGGTGAAGGCGGCATCTGTCGATATCATTAATTGACGATGCCGCCCTCAACCATCCTGGCCTGGTGAAGGCGGCATCTGTAGATATAATTCATTGATGATGCCGCCCTCAACCATCCTGGCCTGGCTGAAGGCGGCATCTGTAGATATAATTCATTGATGATGCCGCCTTCAACCATCCTGGCCTGGCTGAAGGCGGCATCTGTAGATATAATTCATTGATGATGCCGCCCTCAACCATCCTGGCCTGGTGAAGGCGGCATCTGTAGATATAATTCATTGATGATGCCGCCCTCAACCATCCTGGCCTGGCTGAAGGCGGCATCTGTAGATATAATTCATTGATGATGCCGCCCTCAACCATCCTGGCCTGGCTGAAGGCGGCATCTGTAGATATAATTCATTGATGATGCCGCCATCAACCATCCTGGCCTGGTGAAGGCGGTATCTGTAGATATAATTCATTGATGATGCCGCCCTCAACCATCCTGGCCTGGCTGAAGGCGGCATCTGTAGATATAATTCATTGATGATGCCGCCCTCAACCATCCTGGCCTGGCTGAAGGCGGCATCTGTAGATATAATTCATTGATGATGCCGCCCTCAACCATCCTGGCCTGGCTGAAGGCGGCATCTGTAGATATAATTCATTGATGATGCCGCCATCAACCATCCTGGCCTGGCTGAAGGCGGCATCTGTAGATATAATTCATTGATGATGCCGCCATCAACCATCCTGGCCTGGTGAAGGCGGCATCTGTAGATATAATTCATTGATGATGCCGCCCTCAACCATCCTGGCCTGGCTGAAGGCGGCATCTGTAGATATAATTCATTGATGATGCCGCCCTCAACCATCCTGGCCTGGTGAAGGCGGCATCTGTCGATATCATTAATTGATGATGCCGCCCTCAACCATCCTGGCCTGGTGAAGGCGGCATCTGTAGATATAATTCATTGATGATGCCGCCATCAACCATCCTGGCCTGGCTGAAGGCGGCATCTGTAGATATAATTCATTGATGATGCCGCCCTCAACCATCCTGGCCTGGCTGAAGGCGGCATCTGTAGATATAATTCATTGATGATGCCGCCCTCAACCATCCTGGCCTGGTGAAGGCGGCATCTGTCGATATCATTAATTGACGATGCCGCCCTCAACCATCCTGGCCTGGCTGAAGGCGGCATCTGTAGATATAATTCATTGATGATGCCGCCCTCAACCATCCTGGCCTGGCTGAAGGCGGCATCTGTAGATATAATTCATTGATGATGCCGCCCTCAACCATCCTGGCCTGGCTGAAGGCGGCATCTGTAGATATAATTCATTGATGATGCCGCCCTCAACCATCCTGGCCTGGCTGAAGGCGGCATCTGTAGATATAATTCATTGATGATGCCGCCCTCAACCATCCTGGCCTGGCTGAAGGCGGCATCTGTAGATATAATTCATTGATGATGCCGCCATCAACCATCCTGGCCTGGCTGAAGGCGGCATCTGTAGATATAATTCATTGATGATGCCGCCCTCAACCATCCTGGCCTGGCTGAAGGCGGCATCTGTAGATATAATTCATTGATGATGCCGCCCTCAACCATCCTGGCCTGGTGAAGGCGGCATCTGTAGATATAATTCATTGATGATGCCGCCCTCAACCATCCTGGCCTGGCTGAAGGCGGCATCTGTAGATATAATTCATTGATGATGCCGCCCTCAACCATCCTGGCCTGGCTGAAGGCGGCATCTGTAGATATAATTCATTGATGATGCCGCCCTCAACCATCCTGGCCTGGCTGAAGGCGGCATCTGTAGATATAATTCATTGATGATGCCGCCCTCAACCATCCTGGCCTGGCTGAAGGCGGCATCTGTAGATATAATTCATTGATGATGCCGCCATCAACCATCCTGGCCTGGCTGAAGGCGGCATCTGTAGATATAATTCATTGATGATGCCGCCCTCAACCATCCTGGCCTGGCTGAAGGCGGCATCTGTAGATATAATTCATTGATGATGCCGCCATCAACCATCCTGGCCTGGCTGAAGGCGGCATCTGTAGATATAATTCATTGATGATGCCGCCCTCAACCATCCTGGCCTGGCTGAAGGCGGCATCTGTAGATATAATTCATTGATGATGCCGCCCTCAACCATCCTGGCCTGGCTGAAGGCGGCATCTGTAGATATAATTCATTGATGATGCCGCCCTCAACCATCCTGGCCTGGTGAAGGCGGCATCTGTCGATATCATTAATTGATGATGCCGCCCTCAACCATCCTGGCCTGGCTGAAGGCGGCATCTGTAGATATAATTCATTGATGATGCCGCCATCAACCATCCTGGCCTGGTGAAGGCGGCATCTGTAGATATAATTCATTGATGATGCCGCCCTCAACCATCCTGGCCTGGCTGAAGGCGGCATCTGTAGATATAATTCATTGATGATGCCACCCTCAACCATCCTGGCCTGGCTGAAGGCGGCATCTGTAGATATAATTCATTGATGATGCCGCCCTCAACCATCCTGGCCTGGCTGAAGGCGGCATCTGTAGATATAATTCATTGATGATGCCGCCCTCAACCATCCTGGCCTGGCTGAAGGCGGCATCTGTAGATATAATTCATTGATGATGCCGCCCTCAACCATCCTGGCCTGGCTGAAGGCGGCATCTGTAGATATAATTCATTGATGATGCCGCCCTCAACCATCCTGGCCTGGCTGAAGGCGGCATCTGTAGATATAATTCATTGATGATGCCGCCCTCAACCATCCTGGCCTGGCTGAAGGCGGCATCTGTAGATATAATTCATTGATGATGCCGCCCTCAACCATCCTGGCCTGGCTGAAGGCGGCATCTGTAGATATAATTCATTGATGATGCCGCCATCAACCATCCTGGCCTGGTGAAGGCGGCATCTGTAGATATAATTCATTGATGATGCCGCCCTCAACCATCCTGGCCTGGTGAAGGCGGAGTAGATATACTAAGGGGGGCGATGGCTATTGAAATTCGCTAAAACAATTACGTTAACTTTATACGGTTTTACTAGGTCCGAACAACACTCAACAGTTCAGAACCAATTCGAAACACATCGCCGGTATATTGGTACCCACTAACTGAAAACCATTACGAAAATAATTGGAAACGTTAGAGATACTCATATAAGTCCGATAGTTCGATAAAATCGTTAACAACGTCTGGAAAGTCCATCACAGACGATAATCATATACTAAAAATAATAGAGAGATCATTTCAATAGCCATCGCCCCCCCTTAGTATATCTACTTTGATTTTGTCACCCTATAGAAATTATTATTATAGTTCAACCGATATTGATTTGTAACTGATAAACCTAATAACTAACTCGCTAACGAATTAATCTGTAAACGATATCACTAACGAAATACATTAAATGAACTCATGTGTATTGTTTAGTAAACGAACTCACTAACGAATCATTGAATACGAATCACTAACGATAACATGTATGAACCAACTATAAACGATCAGAATCACTCATGAACCACGTCGTTGGTTAGGGGGTTAACTCTAACACGATATGTACCATGTTTAGTAACCATGCGATTTTATGGTCGATAATGATGAATTCGCTGACGAATCATGAGATGAATTCGCTGACGATGAAGAGTAAATGATGTTTATTTTTGGTTTCACTTAAATGAGTGTCAAATCCATAGACGTTCTTGGTCGTAAAGTAGAATCCTCTATAGATTACTCGGAACCCACTCATAAGACCCCTCGAATGGGCACTTGCGTAGGATCATCTGCGCAGTAGGTCTATTATTTTTGGTTTGTATCGTTAAGAGTCGATCATTAACGAACAACATCACTAACGAACTTATCATAAATGTATATCACCAACGAACTTATCGTGAACGATCCAACTATAACATCCAACGTAAACGATCCAACTATGACATCTGATGTAAACGATCCAGCTATAACATCTGATGTGAACGATCCAATTATAACATCTGATGTAAACGATCCAACTATAACATCTGATGTAAACGATCCAACTATAACATCTATCGTGAACGATCCAACTATAACATCTATCGTAAACGATCCAACTATAACATCTATCGTGAACGATCCAGCTATAACATCTGATGTAAACGATCCAGCTATAACATCTGATGTAAACTATCCAACTATAACATCTGATGTAAACGATCCAACTATAACATCTATCGTGAACGATCCAGCTATGACATCTGATGTAAACGATCCAGCTATAACATCTGATGTAAACGATCCAGCTATAACATCTGATGTAAACTATCCAACTATAACATCTGATGTAAACGATCCAACTATAACATCTATCGTGAACGATCCAACTATAACATCTGATGTAAACGATCCAGCTAAGACATGATGAGACCAAAAAGATGATTTTTTTAGCAAAAACCAACTACAGTAGATGCGTCATGCATTCGATATAAGAGATGAACATACTAACCCGGGATCGTACATCCAATCCTTTATAAAGAGAAACAATATGCATCTACTATAGTTGGGGAACGTTCATTACGAGGATTACATTTGTCGACAAATGCTTCTGTGTTATCTATACCACAAGTAATAGCTTACCCAAGGTGTTTAGTTCGCTATGGGCTCTATCACAAATATGATACAAATTTACACAGAAAATCGGTATGGTAGCGAATCGAACTTGCACCTGCAACCGAAGTCCGGAGATGCACTTCATGATCCAACAACTATACCAACACAGCTAGCTAATTATAGTATCGAAATTAACATTTATGCGTTATCTGTGTAAGTTTAATTCCATCGAAATGAGTAAGATCAAGAATCCATCATTTGCAAAGCAAACTCCATACAATGGACAACCGACACTCGAAGAGTTATACACTACCGATGACTTATCAGTACTTAAACGAGCTATCACCGAGTTAACAACCAAACAAGATTATAAGACCCTCAACACCCTGTTTCGTCGTAATCCAAATGCTAGTAAGTTCGACAGTAGAACACTTAATGAAGATATACCACAATCGACAAAACGATTCACCAAACGTAATGGCAAACTCTGTAATGTATCACGAACAGTTCCACGACAGAGTACTACCAAACCAGAAGAGAGTGACACATACACATACAAGTCCAGATACTACGATCCACATACCAAATCGTTTAAGTATGTCACTAGAATACAATCCAAGTACTAAGTGAATCACTCCATTGGTAACATATCTATTTTTGATCGGTAACAGTCGAACATCATCATGAGCACATCATCAACAACTCATTCATCACGATCAACAACTCAATCAACAATCGCTTCATCACGATCATCATCAATCGATCATCAATCTATCAAAAACTCAATCGTCATCAATCGATCAACATCAATCTATCAAAAACTCAATCGTCATCAATCGATCAACATCAATCTATCAAAAACTCAATCGTCATCAATCGATCAACATCAATCGATCAACAATTCAATCAACATCAACAGGATCATCAACAAACGATCAACATCAATCGATCAACAATTCAATCAACATCAACAGGATCATCAACATATCGATCATCAACAAACGATCATCATGAACACATCATCAACATCATCATCATCGATCATCATCAATCGATCATCATCAATCGATCAACTCAATCGTCATGCATTCGATCATTATCAACAACTCAATCATCATCAACAGGATCATCATCAATCGATCATCATCAATCGATCAACTCAATCGATCAACATCAACAGGATCATCAACATATCGATTCATTCATCATGATCATCAACAACTCATTCATCAACAATCGATCAACAACATCGTCATCAATCGATCAACAACAACATCATCAACAACTCAATCGTCATCAATCGATCAACATCAATCGATCAGCAACAGGATCATCAACAACTCAATCGTCATCAATCGATCAACAACATCATCATCATCAATCGATCAACATCAACTCATTCATCACGATCATCAACATCATCATCACGATCATCATCAAACGAACATCATGATCGTCATCAACAACAACATCAACATCAAATCATCAACAACTCGATCCTCATTAATCGATCATCATCAACAACTCATTCATCAACAACAACATCTATAATCGATCATCATGAACACATCATCAACAATTCATTCATCATCAACAACTCATTCATCATCAACAGGATCATCAACAGTATCGATTCATTCATCATGAACACATCATCATCAATCGATCAACAACTCTATCATCATCATCAATCGATCAACAACTCTATCATCATCAACACGATCATCAGCAACAACATCATCAACATATCGATTCATTCATTATCAACATATCGATTCATTCATTATCAACATATCGATTCATTCATCGTCAATGAACATCATTAACTGGATCACTCATGATCATCAATCAACTGTATCATCAACATACCGATTCATTCATCATTACGAACGAATATATATCGATCAATCATCATCATAAATCGAACATCATCAACAACGAACATCAACTCTACGATCATCAACATATCAACTCATTCGTCATTAACGGCATGTTCATCAACGATAGGTTCATCAACGACATGTTCATCAATCGAACATCGTCAACAGGATCACTCATGATCATCAATCAACAGTATCATCAACATATCGATTCATTCATCAACATCAACAGTATCAACTCATTCGTCAACAATCGATCATATCATTAATCGAAATCGATCAGAATCACTCATGAATCAATCGTTTGGTTAGTGGGTTAACTCTAACACAATATGTACCACGTTTAGTAACCATGCGATTTTGATCCATATTTGATACGTTTTCGATCCATTTCGATCATTATATAACGATTCATCATCATCGATCAACATCATCATCATCGATCATCATGAACACGTCATCATCAATCGAACATCAACAACAGTATCATCAACAGAATCAACATCAACTCAATCATCATCATCAACAGGATCATCAACAGTATCGATTCATTCATCATCAACAGGATCATCAACATCAAATCATCAACAATCGATTCATTCATTCATCGTTCATCAACACATCAATCCTCATCAACTCATTCATCACGATCAACATATCAACTCATTCATCACGATCGTCATCAACAACATCATCAACACGATCATCAGCAACAACATCATCAACATACCGATTCATTCATCAATCGATCAACATCAATCGATCAACAACAGTATCATCAACAGAATCATCATCAACTCATTCATCATCAACAGGATCATCAACAGTATCGATTCATTCATCATCAACAACATCATCATCACGATCAACAGTAACAGTATCATCAACAGTATCGATTCATTCATCATCAACAACATCATCATCACGATCAACAGTAACAGTATCATCAACAGGATCATCTACATATCAACTCATTCGTCACAAACAACATCAAATCATCATCAACATATCGATCATCAACAACATATCGATCATCAACAACAACATCATCATCTGGATCACTCATGATCATCATCATGATCATCAACAACATATCGATTCATTCATCACGATCATCATCAACAGGATCATCAACTCAGTCATCATCACGATCATCAACATATCGATTCATTCATCAACTCAATCAACATCATCAGCATCATATCATCAATCGATCAACAACTCAATCATCATCATCATCATCAACTCAATCAACATCATCAACTCAATCATCAACAACAGTATCATCACGATCAACATCAACAACTCGTTCATCAACAACATATCGATTCATTTATCATCAACGAACATATATCGATCATCATGAACACATCATCATCAACAGGATCATCATCACGATCATCATCAACATATCGATTCATTCATCACGAACGAATATATATCGATCAACATCAACATCATCGATCATCATGAACACGTCATCAACAACTCAATCATCATCAACAGGATCATCATCAATCGACATCAACTCATTCATCAACAACAGTATCATCAACAGGATCATCAATCGATCAACAACTCATTCATCATCAACAACATCAACATCAACAGTATTATCAACAATCGATTCATTCATCGTTTATCAACACATCAATCCTCATCAACAGGATCATCAATCGATCAACAACTCAATCATCATCAACAGGATCATCAACTCATTCATCACGATCATCATCAACATCATCCTCATCAATCGACATCAATCAACAGTATCATCAACATATCGATTCATTAACAACAACAGCAACATCGATCAACAACAGTATCATCAACAGGATCATCATCAACTCATTCATTCATTCATCGTTCATCAACACATCAATCCTCATCAACTCATTCATCACAATCGACATATCAACTCAATCATCATCAACAGGATCATCAACATATCAATTCATTCATCATGATCATCATCAAATCATCAATCGATCAACAACTCAAACAACATCAACATCAACATATCAACTCATTCGTCATCAATCGATCACTAACAGTTGGACGATAACAGCATCGATATCGGATCATCTATATTCGCATCAGATTCGACTGAAAACAGCTTATTTTTGGATCAAAATCGATTGGTTACTAAACATGGTACATATCGTGTTAGAGTTAACCCACTAACCAACGAAGTGATTCATGAGTGATTCTGATCGATAACGAAGCGTCTGTGATCATAACTTAACGAATCATTAACGATAAACCATGAACGGATCCAACTATACGGTTTCAATCGATATCGGATCATCTATATCCGCATCAGATTCGATTAATAACAAGTCACTCGATATCATCTCATCACACACACACACACACACACACACACACACACACACACGTTCACAGATATTAATCGACGATACCTAAACTAGATTCTCCAGTTTCGGATTCGCATGTGAAACTCGATAAAAGTCGGTAAAGTTGGTATTGGTTAATATTGTCGATAATGTAAGTGTTTATGTATTCGTTCATATACCCGATAATGTTATCTCTAATATTGTCGATAATGTATCTATATCCGGATATAGATGATCCGATATCGATTGAAACCGTATAGTTGGATCCGTTCATGGTTTATCGTTAATGATTCGTTAAGTTATGATCACAGACGCTTCGTTATCGATCAGAATCACTCATGAATCACTTCGTTGGTTAGTGGGTTAACTCTAACACGATATGTACCATGTTTAGTAACCAATCGATTTTGATCCAAAAATAAGCTGTTTTCAGTCGAATCTGATGCGAATATAGATGATCCGATATCGATGCTGTTATCGTCCAACTGTTAGTGATCGATTGATGACGAATGAGTTGATATGTTGATGTTGATGTTGTTTGAGTTGTTGATCGATTGATGATTTGATGATGATCATGATGAATGAATTGATATGTTGATGATCCTGTTGATGATGATTGAGTTGATATGTCGATTGTGATGAATGAGTTGATGAGGATTGATGTGTTGATGAACGATGAATGAATGAATGAGTTGATGATGATCCTGTTGATGATACTGTTGTTGATCGATGTTGCTGTTGTTGTTAATGAATCGATATGTTGATGATACTGTTGATTGATGTCGATTGATGAGGATGATGTTGATGATGATCGTGATGAATGAGTTGATGATCCTGTTGATGATGATTGAGTTGTTGATCGATTGATGATCCTGTTGATGAGGATTGATGTGTTGATAAACGATGAATGAATCGATTGTTGATAATACTGTTGATGTTGATGTTGTTGATGATGAATGAGTTGTTGATCGATTGATGATCCTGTTGATGATACTGTTGTTGATGAATGAGTTGATGTCGATTGATGATGATCCTGTTGATGATGATTGAGTTGTTGATGACGTGTTCATGATGATCGATGATGTTGATGTTGATCGATATATATTCGTTCGTGATGAATGAATCGATATGTTGATGATGATCGTGATGATGATCCTGTTGATGATGATGTGTTCATGATGATCGATATATGTTCGTTGATGATAAATGAATCGATATGTTGTTGATGAACGAGTTGTTGATGTTGATCGTGATGATACTGTTGTTGATGATTGAGTTGATGATGTTGATTGAGTTGATGATGATGATGATGATTGAGTTGTTGATCGATTGATGATATGATGCTGATGATGTTGATTGAGTTGATGAATGAATCGATATGTTGATGATCGTGATGATGACTGAGTTGATGATCCTGTTGATGATGATCGTGATGAATGAATCGATATGTTGTTGATGATCATGATGATGATCATGAGTGATCCAGATGATGATGTTGTTGTTGATGATCGATATGTTGTTGATGATCGATATGTTGATGATGATTTGATGTTGTTTGTGACGAATGAGTTGATATGTAGATGATCCTGTTGATGATACTGTTACTGTTGATCGTGATGATGATGTTGTTGATGATGAATGAATCGATACTGTTGATGATACTGTTACTGTTGATCGTGATGATGATGTTGTTGATGATGAATGAATCGATACTGTTGATGATCCTGTTGATGATGAATGAGTTGATGATGATTCTGTTGATGATACTGTTGTTGATCGATTGATGTTGATCGATTGATGAATGAATCGGTATGTTGATGATGTTGTTGCTGATGATCGTGTTGATGATGTTGTTGATGACGATCGTGATGAATGAGTTGATATGTTGATCGTGATGAATGAGTTGATGAGGATTGATGTGTTGATGAACGATGAATGAATGAATCGATTGTTGATGATTTGATGTTGATGATCCTGTTGATGATGAATGAATCGATACTGTTGATGATCCTGTTGATGATGATGATTGAGTTGATGTTGATTCTGTTGATGATACTGTTGTTGATGTTCGATTGATGATGACGTGTTCATGATGATCGATGATGATGATGTTGATCGATGATGATGAATCGTTATATAATGATCGAAATGGATCGAAAACGTATCAAATATGGATCAAAATCGCATGGTTACTAAACGTGGTACATATTGTGTTAGAGTTAACCCACTAACCAAACGATTGATTCATGAGTGATTCTGATCGATTTCGATTAATGATATGATCGATTGTTGACGAATGAGTTGATACTGTTGATGTTGATGAATGAATCGATATGTTGATGATACTGTTGATTGATGATCATGAGTGATCCTGTTGACGATGTTCGATTGATGAACATGTCGTTGATGAACCTATCGTTGATGAACATGCCGTTAATGACGAATGAGTTGATATGTTGATGATCGTAGAGTTGATGTTCGTTGTTGATGATGTTCGATTTATGATGATGATTGATCGATATATATTCGTTCGTAATGATGAATGAATCGGTATGTTGATGATACAGTTGATTGATGATCATGAGTGATCCAGTTAATGATGTTCATTGACGATGAATGAATCGATATGTTGATAATGAATGAATCGATATGTTGATAATGAATGAATCGATATGTTGATGATGTTGTTGCTGATGATCGTGTTGATGATGATAGAGTTGTTGATCGATTGATGATGATGATAGAGTTGTTGATCGATTGATGATGATGTGTTCATGATGAATGAATCGATACTGTTGATGATCCTGTTGATGATGAATGAGTTGTTGATGATGTGTTCATGATGATCGATTATAGATGTTGTTGTTGATGAATGAGTTGTTGATGATGATCGATTAATGAGGATCGAGTTGTTGATGATTTGATGTTGATGTTGTTGTTGATGACGATCATGATGTTCGTTTGATGATGATCGTGATGAATGAGTTGATGTTGATCGATTGATGATGATGATGTTGTTGATCGATTGATGACGATTGAGTTGTTGATGATCCTGTTGCTGATCGATTGATGACGATTGAGTTGTTGATGATCCTGTTGCTGATCGATTGATGTTGATCGATTGATGACGATTGAGTTGTTGATGATGTTGTTGTTGATCGATTGATGACGATGTTGTTGATCGATTGTTGATGAATGAGTTGTTGATGATCATGATGAATGAATCGATATGTTGATGATCCTGTTGATGTTGATCGATTGAGTTGATCGATTGATGATGATCGATTGATGATGATCCTGTTGATGATGATTGAGTTGTTGATAATGATCGAATGCATGACGATTGAGTTGATCGATTGATGATGATCGATTGATGATGATCGATGATGATGATGTTGATGATGTGTTCATGATGATCGTTTGTTGATGATCGATATGTTGATGATCCTGTTGATGTTGATTGAATTGTTGATCGATTGATGTTGATCGTTTGTTGATGATCCTGTTGATGTTGATTGAATTGTTGATCGATTGATGTTGATCGATTGATGACGATTGAGTTTTTGATAGATTGATGTTGATCGATTGATGACGATTGAGTTTTTGATAGATTGATGTTGATCGATTGATGACGATTGAGTTTTTGATAGATTGATGATCGATTGATGATGATCGTGATGAAGCGATTGTTGATTGAGTTGTTGATCGTGATGAATGAGTTGTTGATGATGTGCTCATGATGATGTTCGACTGTTACCGATCAAAAATAGATATGTTACCAATGGAGTGATTCACTTAGTACTTGGATTGTATTCTAGTGACATACTTAAACGATTTGGTATGTGGATCGTAGTATCTGGACTTGTATGTGTATGTGTCACTCTCTTCTGGTTTGGTAGTACTCTGTCGTGGAACTGTTCGTGATACATTACAGAGTTTGCCATTACGTTTGGTGAATCGTTTTGTCGATTGTGGTATATCTTCATTAAGTGTTCTACTGTCGAACTTACTAGCATTTGGATTACGACGAAACAGGGTGTTGAGGGTCTTATAATCTTGTTTGGTTGTTAACTCGGTGATAGCTCGTTTAAGTACTGATAAGTCATCGGTAGTGTATAACTCTTCGAGTGTCGGTTGTCCATTGTATGGAGTTTGCTTTGCAAATGATGGATTCTTGATCTTACTCATTTCGATGGAATTAAACTTACACAGATAACGCATAAATGTTAATTTCGATACTATAATTAGCTAGCTGTGTTGGTATAGTTGTTGGATCATGAAGTGCATCTCCGGACTTCGGTTGCAGGTGCAAGTTCGATTCGCTACCATACCGATTTTCTGTGTAAATTTGTATCATATTTGTGATAGAGCCCATAGCGAACTAAACACCTTGGGTAAGCTATTACTTGTGGTATAGATAACACAGAAGCATTTGTCGACAAATGTAATCCTCGTAATGAACGTTCCCCAACTATAGTAGATGCATATTGTTTCTCTTTATAAAGGATTGGATGTACGATCCCGGGTTAGTATGTTCATCTCTTATATCGAATGCATGACGCATCTACTGTAGTTGGTTTTTGCTAAAAAAATCATCTTTTTGGTCTCATCATGTCTTAGCTGGATCGTTTACATCAGATGTTATAGTTGGATCGTTCACGATAGATGTTATAGTTGGATCGTTTACATCAGATGTTATAGTTGGATAGTTTACATCAGATGTTATAGCTGGATCGTTTACATCAGATGTTATAGCTGGATCGTTTACATCAGATGTCATAGCTGGATCGTTCACGATAGATGTTATAGTTGGATCGTTTACATCAGATGTTATAGTTGGATAGTTTACATCAGATGTTATAGCTGGATCGTTTACATCAGATGTTATAGCTGGATCGTTCACGATAGATGTTATAGTTGGATCGTTTACGATAGATGTTATAGTTGGATCGTTCACGATAGATGTTATAGTTGGATCGTTTACATCAGATGTTATAGTTGGATCGTTTACATCAGATGTTATAATTGGATCGTTCACATCAGATGTTATAGCTGGATCGTTTACATCAGATGTCATAGTTGGATCGTTTACGTTGGATGTTATAGTTGGATCGTTCACGATAAGTTCGTTGGTGATATACATTTATGATAAGTTCGTTAGTGATGTTGTTCGTTAATGATCGACTCTTAACGATACAAACCAAAAATAATAGACCTACTGCGCAGATGATCCTACGCAAGTGCCCATTCGAGGGGTCTTATGAGTGGGTTCCGAGTAATCTATAGAGGATTCTACTTTACGACCAAGAACGTCTATGGATTTGACACTCATTTAAGTGAAACCAAAAATAAACATCATTTACTCTTCATCGTCAGCGAATTCATCTCATGATTCGTCAGCGAATTCATCATTATCGACCATAAAATCGCATGGTTACTAAACATGGTACATATCGTGTTAGAGTTAACCCCCTAACCAACGACGTGGTTCATGAGTGATTCTGATCGTTTATAGTT
>JAPFFF010000284.1:0-27752 GCA_039105265.1 Tritrichomonas musculus | reverse complement strand
CCGTGATCATGTATTCCGTTCTGTACGTTTGTCTTTCGAATCCTGCATCTTCAAATATAAGTAAAGTATAACCATCTGTAAAATAAATTCTTTAAGGTCTTCCGTGTTCCCGTCTGTATTCGTTTCCGTGCTCATGTATTCCTTTCTTTAATTCTGATTACTGAATAATATTTAAAATCAAAATAGAACTGTTTATATAACATAATTTCGAGATATTCTTCTGTGTTCGTTTCTGTATTCGTTTCCGTGCTCATGTATTCCGTTCTGTACGTTTGTCTTTCGAATCCTGCATCTTCAAATATAAGTAAAGTATAACCATCTGTAAAATAAATTCTTTAAGGTCTTCCGTGTTCCCGTCTGTATTCGTTTCCGTGATCATGTATTCCTTTCTTTAATTCTGATTACTGAATAATATTTAAAATCAAAATAGAACTGTTTATATAACATAATTTCGAGATATTCTTCTGTGTTCGTTTCTGTATTCGTTTCCGTGATCATGTATTCCGTTCTGTACGTTTGTCTTTCGAATCCTGCATCTTCAAATATAAGTAAAGTATAACCATCTGTAAAATAAATTCTTTAAGGTCTTCCGTGTTCCCGTCTGTATTCGTTTCCGTGATCATGTATTCCTTTCTTTAATTCTGATTACTGAATAATATTTAAAATCAAAATAGAACTGTTTATATAACATAATTTCGAGATATTCTTCCGTGTTCCCGTCTGTATTCGTTTCCGTGATCATGTATTCCGTTCTGTACGTTTGTCTTTCGAATCCTGCATCTTCAAATATAAGTAAAGTATAACCATCTGTAAAATAAATTCTTTAAGGTCTTCCGTGTTCCCGTCTGTATTCGTTTCCGTGATCATGTATTCCGTTCTGTACGTTTGTCTTTCGAATCCTGCATCTTCAAATATAAGTAAAGTATAACCATCTGTAAAATAAATTCTTTAAGGTCTTCCGTGTTCCCGTCTGTATTCGTTTCCGTGATCATGTATTCCGTTCCGTACGTTTGTCTTTCGAATCCTGCATCTTCAAATATAAGTAAAGTATAACCATCTGTAAAATAAATTCTTTAAGGTCTTCCGTGTTCCCGTCTGTATTCGTTTCCGTGATCATGTATTCCTTTCTTTAATTCTGATTACTGAATAATATTTAAAATCAAAATAGAACTGTTTATATAACATAATTTCGAGATATTCTTCCGTGTTCCCGTCTGTATTCGTTTCCGTGATCATGTATTCCGTTCTGTACGTTTGTCTTTCGAATCCTGCATCTTCAAATATAAGTAAAGTATAACCATCTGTAAAATAAATTCTTTAAGGTCTTCCGTGTTCCCGTCTGTATTCGTTTCCGTGCTCATGTATTCCGTTCTGTACGTTTGTCTTTCGAATCCTGCATCTTCAAATATAAGTAAAGTATAACCATCTGTAAAATAAATTCTTTAAGGTCTTCCGTGTTCCCGTCTGTATTCGTTTCCGTGATCATGTATTCCGTTCTGTACGTTTGTCTTTCGAATCCTGCATCTTCAAATATAAGTAAAGTATAACCATCTGTAAAATAAATTCTTTAAGGTCTTCCGTGTTCCCGTCTGTATTCGTTTCCGTGCTCATGTATTCCGTTCTGTACGTTTGTCTTTCGAATCCTGCATCTTCAAATATAAGTAAAGTATAACCATCTGTAAAATAAATTCTTTAAGGTCTTCCGTGTTCCCGTCTGTATTCGTTTCCGTGATCATGTATTCCGTTCCGTACGTTTGTCTTTCGAATCCTGCATCTTCAAATATAAGTAAAGTATAACCATCTGTAAAATAAATTCTTTAAGGTCTTCCGTGTTCCCGTCTGTATTCGTTTCCGTGATCATGTATTCCGTTCTGTACGTTTGTCTTTCGAATCCTGCATCTTCAAATATAAGTAAAGTATAACCATCTGTAAAATAAATTCTTTAAGGTCTTCCGTGTTCCCGTCTGTATTCGTTTCCGTGCTCATGTATTCCGTTCTGTACGTTTGTCTTTCGAATCCTGCATCTTCAAATATAAGTAAAGTATAACCATCTGTAAAAAAAATTCTTTAAGGTCTTCCGTGTTCCCGTCTGTATTCGTTTCCGTGATCATGTATTCCTTTCTTTAATTCTGATTACTGAATAATATTTAAAATCAAAATAGAACTGTTTATATAACATAATTTCGAGATATTCTTCCGTGTTCCCGTCTGTATTCGTTTCCGTGCTCATGTATTCCGTTCTGTACGTTTGTCTTTCGAATCCTGCATCTTCAAATATAAGTAAAGTATAACCATCTGTAAAATAAATTCTTTAAGGTCTTCCGTGTTCCCGTCTGTATTCGTTTCCGTGATCATGTATTCCGTTCTGTACGTTTGTCTTTCGAATCCTGCATCTTCAAATATAAGTAAAGTATAACCATCTGTAAAATAAATTCTTTAAGGTCTTCCGTGTTCCCGTCTGTATTCGTTTCCGTGATCATGTATTCCTTTCTTTAATTCTGATTACTGAATAATATTTAAAATCAAAATAGAACTGTTTATATAACATAATTTCGAGATATTCTTCTGTGTTCGTTTCTGTATTCGTTTCCGTGCTCATGTATTCCGTTCTGTACGTTTGTCTTTCGAATCCTGCATCTTCAAATATAAGTAAAGTATAACCATCTGTAAAATAAATTCTTTAAGGTCTTCCGTGTTCCCGTCTGTATTCGTTTCCGTGCTCATGTATTCCGTTCTGTACGTTTGTCTTTCGAATCCTGCATCTTCAAATATAAGTAAAGTATAACCATCTGTAAAATAAATTCTTTAAGGTCTTCCGTGTTCCCGTCTGTATTCGTTTCCGTGCTCATGTATTCCGTTCTGTACGTTTGTCTTTCGAATCCTGCATCTTCAAATATAAGTAAAGTATAACCATCTGTAAAATAAATTCTTTAAGGTCTTCCGTGTTCCCGTCTGTATTCGTTTCCGTGATCATGTATTCCGTTCTGTACGTTTGTCTTTCGAATCCTGCATCTTCAAATATAAGTAAAGTATAACCATCTGTAAAATAAATTCTTTAAGGTCTTCCGTGTTCCCGTCTGTATTCGTTTCCGTGATCATGTATTCCTTTCTTTAATTCTGATTACTGAATAATATTTAAAATCAAAATAGAACTGTTTATATAACATAATTTCGAGATATTCTTCTGTGTTCGTTTCTGTATTCGTTTCCGTGCTCATGTATTCCGTTCTGTACGTTTGTCTTTCGAATCCTGCATCTTCAAATATAAGTAAAGTATAACCATCTGTAAAAAAAATTCTTTAAGGTCTTCCGTGTTCCCGTCTGTATTCGTTTCCGTGATCATGTATTCCTTTCTTTAATTCTGATTACTGAATAATATTTAAAATCAAAATAGAACTGTTTATATAACATAATTTCGAGATATTCTTCTGTGTTCGTTTCTGTATTCGTTTCCGTGATCATGTATTCCGTTCCGTACGTTTGTCTTTCGAATCCTGCATCTTCAAATATAAGTAAAGTATAACCATCTGTAAAATAAATTCTTTAAGGTCTTCCGTGTTCCCGTCTGTATTCGTTTCCGTGATCATGTATTCCTTTCTTTAATTCTGATTACTGAATAATATTTAAAATCAAAATAGAACTGTTTATATAACATAATTTCGAGATATTCTTCTGTGTTCGTTTCTGTATTCGTTTCCGTGATCATGTATTCCGTTCCGTACGTTTGTCTTTCGAATCCTGCATCTTCAAATATAAGTAAAGTATAACCATCTGTAAAATAAATTCTTTAAGGTCTTCCGTGTTCCCGTCTGTATTCGTTTCCGTGCTCATGTATTCCTTTCTTTAATTCTGATTACTGAATAATATTTAAAATCAAAATAGAACTGTTTATATAACATAATTTCGAGATATTCTTCTGTGTTCGTTTCTGTATTCGTTTCCGTGATCATGTATTCCGTTCTGTACGTTTGTCTTTCGAATCCTGCATCTTCAAATATAAGTAAAGTATAACCATCTGTAAAATAAATTCTTTAAGGTCTTCCGTGTTCCCGTCTGTATTCGTTTCCGTGATCATGTATTCCTTTCTTTAATTCTGATTACTGAATAATATTTAAAATCAAAATAGAACTGTTTATATAACATAATTTCGAGATATTCTTCCGTGTTCCCGTCTGTATTCGTTTCCGTGATCATGTATTCCGTTCTGTACGTTTGTCTTTCGAATCCTGCATCTTCAAATATAAGTAAAGTATAACCATCTGTAAAATAAATTCTTTAAGGTCTTCCGTGTTCCCGTCTGTATTCGTTTCCGTGATCATGTATTCCGTTCTGTACGTTTGTCTTTCGAATCCTGCATCTTCAAATATAAGTAAAGTATAACCATCTGTAAAATAAATTCTTTAAGGTCTTCCGTGTTCCCGTCTGTATTCGTTTCCGTGATCATGTATTCCGTTCTGTACGTTTGTCTTTCGAATCCTGCATCTTCAAATATAAGTAAAGTATAACCATCTGTAAAATAAATTCTTTAAGGTCTTCCGTGTTCCCGTCTGTATTCGTTTCCGTGCTCATGTATTCCGTTCTGTACGTTTGTCTTTCGAATCCTGCATCTTCAAATATAAGTAAAGTATAACCATCTGTAAAATAAATTCTTTAAGGTCTTCCGTGTTCCCGTCTGTATTCGTTTCCGTGATCATGTATTCCGTTCCGTACGTTTGTCTTTCGAATCCTGCATCTTCAAATATAAGTAAAGTATAACCATCTGTAAAATAAATTCTTTAAGGTCTTCCGTGTTCCCGTCTGTATTCGTTTCCGTGATCATGTATTCCTTTCTTTAATTCTGATTACTGAATAATATTTAAAATCAAAATAGAACTGTTTATATAACATAATTTCGAGATATTCTTCCGTGTTCCCGTCTGTATTCGTTTCCGTGCTCATGTATTCCGTTCTGTACGTTTGTCTTTCGAATCCTGCATCTTCAAATATAAGTAAAGTATAACCATCTGTAAAATAAATTCTTTAAGGTCTTCCGTGTTCCCGTCTGTATTCGTTTCCGTGATCATGTATTCCGTTCTGTACGTTTGTCTTTCGAATCCTGCATCTTCAAATATAAGTAAAGTATAACCATCTGTAAAATAAATTCTTTAAGGTCTTCCGTGTTCCCGTCTGTATTCGTTTCCGTGATCATGTATTCCGTTCTGTACGTTTGTCTTTCGAATCCTGCATCTTCAAATATAAGTAAAGTATAACCATCTGTAAAATAAATTCTTTAAGGTCTTCCGTGTTCCCGTCTGTATTCGTTTCCGTGCTCATGTATTCCGTTCTGTACGTTTGTCTTTCGAATCCTGCATCTTCAAATATAAGTAAAGTATAACCATCTGTAAAATAAATTCTTTAAGGTCTTCCGTGTTCCCGTCTGTATTCGTTTCCGTGATCATGTATTCCGTTCCGTACGTTTGTCTTTCGAATCCTGCATCTTCAAATATAAGTAAAGTATAACCATCTGTAAAATAAATTCTTTAAGGTCTTCCGTGTTCCCGTCTGTATTCGTTTCCGTGATCATGTATTCCGTTCTGTACGTTTGTCTTTCGAATCCTGCATCTTCAAATATAAGTAAAGTATAACCATCTGTAAAATAAATTCTTTAAGGTCTTCCGTGTTCCCGTCTGTATTCGTTTCCGTGCTCATGTATTCCGTTCTGTACGTTTGTCTTTCGAATCCTGCATCTTCAAATATAAGTAAAGTATAACCATCTGTAAAATAAATTCTTTAAGGTCTTCCGTGTTCCCGTCTGTATTCGTTTCCGTGATCATGTATTCCTTTCTTTAATTCTGATTACTGAATAATATTTAAAATCAAAATAGAACTGTTTATATAACATAATTTCGAGATATTCTTCCGTGTTCCCGTCTGTATTCGTTTCCGTGATCATGTATTCCGTTCTGTACGTTTGTCTTTCGAATCCTGCATCTTCAAATATAAGTAAAGTATAACCATCTGTAAAATAAATTCTTTAAGGTCTTCCGTGTTCCCGTCTGTATTCGTTTCCGTGATCATGTATTCCGTTCTGTACGTTTGTCTTTCGAATCCTGCATCTTCAAATATAAGTAAAGTATAACCATCTGTAAAATAAATTCTTTAAGGTCTTCCGTGTTCCCGTCTGTATTCGTTTCCGTGATCATGTATTCCTTTCTTTAATTCTGATTACTGAATAATATTTAAAATCAAAATAGAACTGTTTATATAACATAATTTCGAGATATTCTTCTGTGTTCGTTTCTGTATTCGTTTCCGTGATCATGTATTCCGTTCTGTACGTTTGTCTTTCGAATCCTGCATCTTCAAATATAAGTAAAGTATAACCATCTGTAAAATAAATTCTTTAAGGTCTTCCGTGTTCCCGTCTGTATTCGTTTCCGTGATCATGTATTCCGT
This sequence comes from Tritrichomonas musculus, assembly GCA_039105265.1. NCBI lineage: Eukaryota > Parabasalia > Tritrichomonadida > Tritrichomonadidae > Tritrichomonas > Tritrichomonas musculus. Next base: position 21,317 of record JAPFFF010000284.1, on the reverse strand, counting down.
TCTGTACGTTTGTCTTTCGAATCCTGCATCTTCAAATATAAGTAAAGTATAACCATCTGTAAAATAATTTCTTTAAGGTCTTCCGTGTTCCCGTCTGTATTCGTTTCCGTGCTCATGTATTCCTTTCTTTAATTCTGATTACTGAATAATATTTAAAATCAAAATAGAACTGTTTATATAACATAATTTCGAGATATTCTTCCGTGTTCCCGTCTGTATTCGTTTCCGTGATCATGTATTCCGTTCTGTACGTTTGTCTTTCGAATCCTGCATCTTCAAATATAAGTAAAGTATAACCATCTGTAAAAAAAATTCTTTAAGGTCTTCCGTGTTCCCGTCTGTATTCGTTTCCGTGATCATGTATTCCTTTCTTTAATTCTGATTACTGAATAATATTTAAAATCAAAATAGAACTGTTTATATAACATAATTTCGAGATATTCTTCCGGGTTCGTTTCTGTATTCGTTTCCGTGCTCATGTATTCCGTTCTGTACGTTTGTCTTTCGAATCCTGCATCTTCAAATATAAGTAAAGTATAACCATCTGTAAAATAAATTCTTTAAGGTCTTCCGTGTTCCCGTCTGTATTCGTTTCCGTGATCATGTATTCCGTTCTGTACGTTTGTCTTTCGAATCCTGCATCTTCAAATATAAGTAAAGTATAACCATCTGTAAAATAAATTCTTTAAGGTCTTCCGTGTTCCCGTCTGTATTCGTTTCCGTGATCATGTATTCCGTTCCGTACGTTTGTCTTTCGAATCCTGCATCTTCAAATATAAGTAAAGTATAACCATCTGTAAAATAAATTCTTTAAGGTCTTCCGTGTTCCCGTCTGTATTCGTTTCCGTGCTCATGTATTCCTTTCTTTAATTCTGATTACTGAATAATATTTAAAATCAAAATAGAACTGTTTATATAACATAATTTCGAGATATTCTTCTGTGTTCGTTTCTGTATTCGTTTCCGTGCTCATGTATTCCGTTCCGTACGTTTGTCTTTCGAATCCTGCATCTTCAAATATAAGTAAAGTATAACCATCTGTAAAATAAATTCTTTAAGGTCTTCCGTGTTCCCGTCTGTATTCGTTTCCGTGCTCATGTATTCCTTTCTTTAATTCTGATTACTGAATAATATTTAAAATCAAAATAGAACTGTTTATATAACATAATTTCGAGATATTCTTCTGTGTTCGTTTCTGTATTCGTTTCCGTGCTCATGTATTCCGTTCTGTACGTTTGTCTTTCGAATCCTGCATCTTCAAATATAAGTAAAGTATAACCATCTGTAAAATAAATTCTTTAAGGTCTTCCGTGTTCCCGTCTGTATTCGTTTCCGTGATCATGTATTCCTTTCTTTAATTCTGATTACTGAATAATATTTAAAATCAAAATAGAACTGTTTATATAACATAATTTCGAGATATTCTTCCGTGTTCCCGTCTGTATTCGTTTCCGTGATCATGTATTCCGTTCTGTACGTTTGTCTTTCGAATCCTGCATCTTCAAATATAAGTAAAGTATAACCATCTGTAAAATAAATTCTTTAAGGTCTTCCGTGTTCCCGTCTGTATTCGTTTCCGTGATCATGTATTCCGTTCTGTACGTTTGTCTTTCGAATCCTGCATCTTCAAATATAAGTAAAGTATAACCATCTGTAAAATAAATTCTTTAAGGTCTTCCGTGTTCCCGTCTGTATTCGTTTCCGTGATCATGTATTCCGTTCCGTACGTTTGTCTTTCGAATCCTGCATCTTCAAATATAAGTAAAGTATAACCATCTGTAAAATAAATTCTTTAAGGTCTTCCGTGTTCCCGTCTGTATTCGTTTCCGTGATCATGTATTCCTTTCTTTAATTCTGATTACTGAATAATATTTAAAATCAAAATAGAACTGTTTATATAACATAATTTCGAGATATTCTTCCGTGTTCCCGTCTGTATTCGTTTCCGTGATCATGTATTCCGTTCTGTACGTTTGTCTTTCGAATCCTGCATCTTCAAATATAAGTAAAGTATAACCATCTGTAAAATAAATTCTTTAAGGTCTTCCGTGTTCCCGTCTGTATTCGTTTCCGTGATCATGTATTCCGTTCTGTACGTTTGTCTTTCGAATCCTGCATCTTCAAATATAAGTAAAGTATAACCATCTGTAAAATAAATTCTTTAAGGTCTTCCGTGTTCCCGTCTGTATTCGTTTCCGTGATCATGTATTCCGTTCTGTACGTTTGTCTTTCGAATCCTGCATCTTCAAATATAAGTAAAGTATAACCATCTGTAAAATAAATTCTTTAAGGTCTTCCGTGTTCCCGTCTGTATTCGTTTCCGTGCTCATGTATTCCTTTCTTTAATTCTGATTACTGAATAATATTTAAAATCAAAATAGAACTGTTTATATAACATAATTTCGAGATATTCTTCTGTGTTCGTTTCTGTATTCGTTTCCGTGATCATGTATTCCGTTCTGTACGTTTGTCTTTCGAATCCTGCATCTTCAAATATAAGTAAAGTATAACCATCTGTAAAATAAATTCTTTAAGGTCTTCCGTGTTCCCGTCTGTATTCGTTTCCGTGATCATGTATTCCGTTCTGTACGTTTGTCTTTCGAATCCTGCATCTTCAAATATAAGTAAAGTATAACCATCTGTAAAATAATTTCTTTAAGGTCTTCCGTGTTCCCGTCTGTATTCGTTTCCGTGATCATGTATTCCGTTCCGTACGTTTGTCTTTCGAATCCTGCATCTTCAAATATAAGTAAAGTATAACCATCTGTAAAATAAATTCTTTAAGGTCTTCCGTGTTCCCGTCTGTATTCGTTTCCGTGATCATGTATTCCGTTCTGTACGTTTGTCTTTCGAATCCTGCATCTTCAAATATAAGTAAAGTATAACCATCTGTAAAATAAATTCTTTAAGGTCTTCCGTGTTCCCGTCTGTATTCGTTTCCGTGATCATGTATTCCTTTCTTTAATTCTGATTACTGAATAATATTTAAAATCAAAATAGAACTGTTTATATAACATAATTTCGAGATATTCTTCTGTGTTCGTTTCTGTATTCGTTTCCGTGCTCATGTATTCCGTTCTGTACGTTTGTCTTTCGAATCCTGCATCTTCAAATATAAGTAAAGTATAACCATCTGTAAAATAAATTCTTTAAGGTCTTCCGTGTTCCCGTCTGTATTCGTTTCCGTGCTCATGTATTCCTTTCTTTAATTCTGATTACTGAATAATATTTAAAATCAAAATAGAACTGTTTATATAACATAATTTCGAGATATTCTTCTGTGTTCGTTTCTGTATTCGTTTCCGTGCTCATGTATTCCGTTCCGTACGTTTGTCTTTCGAATCCTGCATCTTCAAATATAAGTAAAGTATAACCATCTGTAAAATAAATTCTTTAAGGTCTTCCGTGTTCCCGTCTGTATTCGTTTCCGTGATCATGTATTCCGTTCTGTACGTTTGTCTTTCGAATCCTGCATCTTCAAATATAAGTAAAGTATAACCATCTGTAAAATAAATTCTTTAAGGTCTTCCGTGTTCCCGTCTGTATTCGTTTCCGTGCTCATGTATTCCTTTCTTTAATTCTGATTACTGAATAATATTTAAAATCAAAATAGAACTGTTTATATAACATAATTTCGAGATATTCTTCTGTGTTCGTTTCTGTATTCGTTTCCGTGCTCATGTATTCCGTTCTGTACGTTTGTCTTTCGAATCCTGCATCTTCAAATATAAGTAAAGTATAACCATCTGTAAAATAAATTCTTTAAGGTCTTCCGTGTTCCCGTCTGTATTCGTTTCCGTGATCATGTATTCCGTTCTGTACGTTTGTCTTTCGAATCCTGCATCTTCAAATATAAGTAAAGTATAACCATCTGTAAAATAAATTCTTTAAGGTCTTCCGTGTTCCCGTCTGTATTCGTTTCCGTGATCATGTATTCCGTTCTGTACGTTTGTCTTTCGAATCCTGCATCTTCAAATATAAGTAAAGTATAACCATCTGTAAAATAAATTCTTTAAGGTCTTCCGTGTTCCCGTCTGTATTCGTTTCCGTGATCATGTATTCCGTTCTGTACGTTTGTCTTTCGAATCCTGCATCTTCAAATATAAGTAAAGTATAACCATCTGTAAAATAATTTCTTTAAGGTCTTCCGTGTTCCCGTCTGTATTCGTTTCCGTGATCATGTATTCCGTTCTGTACGTTTGTCTTTCGAATCCTGCATCTTCAAATATAAGTAAAGTATAACCATCTGTAAAATAAATTCTTTAAGGTCTTCCGTGTTCCCGTCTGTATTCGTTTCCGTGCTCATGTATTCCTTTCTTTAATTCTGATTACTGAATAATATTTAAAATCAAAATAGAACTGTTTATATAACATAATTTCGAGATATTCTTCTGTGTTCGTTTCTGTATTCGTTTCCGTGATCATGTATTCCGTTCTGTACGTTTGTCTTTCGAATCCTGCATCTTCAAATATAAGTAAAGTATAACCATCTGTAAAATAAATTCTTTAAGGTCTTCCGTGTTCCCGTCTGTATTCGTTTCCGTGCTCATGTATTCCTTTCTTTAATTCTGATTACTGAATAATATTTAAAATCAAAATAGAACTGTTTATATAACATAATTTCGAGATATTCTTCCGGGTTCGTTTCTGTATTCGTTTCCGTGCTCATGTATTCCGTTCTGTACGTTTGTCTTTCGAATCCTGCATCTTCAAATATAAGTAAAGTATAACCATCTGTAAAATAAATTCTTTAAGGTCTTCCGTGTTCCCGTCTGTATTCGTTTCCGTGATCATGTATTCCTTTCTTTAATTCTGATTACTGAATAATATTTAAAATCAAAATAGAACTGTTTATATAACATAATTTCGAGATATTCTTCTGTGTTCGTTTCTGTATTCGTTTCCGTGCTCATGTATTCCGTTCTGTACGTTTGTCTTTCGAATCCTGCATCTTCAAATATAAGTAAAGTATAACCATCTGTAAAATAAATTCTTTAAGGTCTTCCGTGTTCCCGTCTGTATTCGTTTCCGTGATCATGTATTCCGTTCTGTACGTTTGTCTTTCGAATCCTGCATCTTCAAATATAAGTAAAGTATAACCATCTGTAAAATAAATTCTTTAAGGTCTTCCGTGTTCCCGTCTGTATTCGTTTCCGTGCTCATGTATTCCGTTCTGTACGTTTGTCTTTCGAATCCTGCATCTTCAAATATAAGTAAAGTATAACCATCTGTAAAATAAATTCTTTAAGGTCTTCCGTGTTCCCGTCTGTATTCGTTTCCGTGATCATGTATTCCGTTCCGTACGTTTGTCTTTCGAATCCTGCATCTTCAAATATAAGTAAAGTATAACCATCTGTAAAATAATTTCTTTAAGGTCTTCCGTGTTCCCGTCTGTATTCGTTTCCGTGATCATGTATTCCGTTCTGTACGTTTGTCTTTCGAATCCTGCATCTTCAAATATAAGTAAAGTATAACCATCTGTAAAATAAATTCTTTAAGGTCTTCCGTGTTCCCGTCTGTATTCGTTTCCGTGCTCATGTATTCCTTTCTTTAATTCTGATTACTGAATAATATTTAAAATCAAAATAGAACTGTTTATATAACATAATTTCGAGATATTCTTCTGTGTTCGTTTCTGTATTCGTTTCCGTGCTCATGTATTCCGTTCTGTACGTTTGTCTTTCGAATCCTGCATCTTCAAATATAAGTAAAGTATAACCATCTGTAAAATAAATTCTTTAAGGTCTTCCGTGTTCCCGTCTGTATTCGTTTCCGTGATCATGTATTCCTTTCTTTAATTCTGATTACTGAATAATATTTAAAATCAAAATAGAACTGTTTATATAACATAATTTCGAGATATTCTTCCGGGTTCGTTTCTGTATTCGTTTCCGTGCTCATGTATTCCGTTCTGTACGTTTGTCTTTCGAATCCTGCATCTTCAAATATAAGTAAAGTATAACCATCTGTAAAATAAATTCTTTAAGGTCTTCCGTGTTCCCGTCTGTATTCGTTTCCGTGATCATGTATTCCTTTCTTTAATTCTGATTACTGAATAATATTTAAAATCAAAATAGAACTGTTTATATAACATAATTTCGAGATATTCTTCCGGGTTCGTTTCTGTATTCGTTTCCGTGCTCATGTATTCCGTTCTGTACGTTTGTCTTTCGAATCCTGCATCTTCAAATATAAGTAAAGTATAACCATCTGTAAAATAATTTCTTTAAGGTCTTCCGTGTTCCCGTCTGTATTCGTTTCCGTGATCATGTATTCCTTTCTTTAATTCTGATTACTGAATAATATTTAAAATCAAAATAGAACTGTTTATATAACATAATTTCGAGATATTCTTCTGTGTTCGTTTCTGTATTCGTTTCCGTGATCATGTATTCCGTTCTGTACGTTTGTCTTTCGAATCCTGCATCTTCAAATATAAGTAAAGTATAACCATCTGTAAAATAAATTCTTTAAGGTCTTCCGTGTTCCCGTCTGTATTCGTTTCCGTGATCATGTATTCCGTTCTGTACGTTTGTCTTTCGAATCCTGCATCTTCAAATATAAGTAAAGTATAACCATCTGTAAAATAAATTCTTTAAGGTCTTCCGTGTTCCCGTCTGTATTCGTTTCCGTGATCATGTATTCCGTTCTGTACGTTTGTCTTTCGAATCCTGCATCTTCAAATATAAGTAAAGTATAACCATCTGTAAAATAAATTCTTTAAGGTCTTCCGTGTTCCCGTCTGTATTCGTTTCCGTGCTCATGTATTCCTTTCTTTAATTCTGATTACTGAATAATATTTAAAATCAAAATAGAACTGTTTATATAACATAATTTCGAGATATTCTTCTGTGTTCGTTTCTGTATTCGTTTCCGTGCTCATGTATTCCGTTCTGTACGTTTGTCTTTCGAATCCTGCATCTTCAAATATAAGTAAAGTATAACCATCTGTAAAATAAATTCTTTAAGGTCTTCCGTGTTCCCGTCTGTATTCGTTTCCGTGATCATGTATTCCGTTCTGTACGTTTGTCTTTCGAATCCTGCATCTTCAAATATAAGTAAAGTATAACCATCTGTAAAATAAATTCTTTAAGGTCTTCCGTGTTCCCGTCTGTATTCGTTTCCGTGATCATGTATTCCGTTCTGTACGTTTGTCTTTCGAATCCTGCATCTTCAAATATAAGTAAAGTATAACCATCTGTAAAATAAATTCTTTAAGGTCTTCCGTGTTCCCGTCTGTATTCGTTTCCGTGCTCATGTATTCCTTTCTTTAATTCTGATTACTGAATAATATTTAAAATCAAAATAGAACTGTTTATATAACATAATTTCGAGATATTCTTCTGTGTTCGTTTCTGTATTCGTTTCCGTGCTCATGTATTCCGTTCTGTACGTTTGTCTTTCGAATCCTGCATCTTCAAATATAAGTAAAGTATAACCATCTGTAAAATAAATTCTTTAAGGTCTTCCGTGTTCCCGTCTGTATTCGTTTCCGTGCTCATGTATTCCTTTCTTTAATTCTGATTACTGAATAATATTTAAAATCAAAATAGAACTGTTTATATAACATAATTTCGAGATATTCTTCTGTGTTCGTTTCTGTATTCGTTTCCGTGCTCATGTATTCCGTTCCGTACGTTTGTCTTTCGAATCCTGCATCTTCAAATATAAGTAAAGTATAACCATCTGTAAAATAAATTCTTTAAGGTCTTCCGTGTTCCCGTCTGTATTCGTTTCCGTGATCATGTATTCCGTTCTGTACGTTTGTCTTTCGAATCCTGCATCTTCAAATATAAGTAAAGTATAACCATCTGTAAAATAAATTCTTTAAGGTCTTCCGTGTTCCCGTCTGTATTCGTTTCCGTGATCATGTATTCCGTTCTGTACGTTTGTCTTTCGAATCCTGCATCTTCAAATATAAGTAAAGTATAACCATCTGTAAAATAAATTCTTTAAGGTCTTCCGTGTTCCCGTCTGTATTCGTTTCCGTGATCATGTATTCCGTTCCGTACGTTTGTCTTTCGAATCCTGCATCTTCAAATATAAGTAAAGTATAACCATCTGTAAAATAAATTCTTTAAGGTCTTCCGTGTTCCCGTCTGTATTCGTTTCCGTGATCATGTATTCCGTTCCGTACGTTTGTCTTTCGAATCCTGCATCTTCAAATATAAGTAAAGTATAACCATCTGTAAAATAAATTCTTTAAGGTCTTCCGTGTTCCCGTCTGTATTCGTTTCCGTGCTCATGTATTCCGTTCTGTACGTTTGTCTTTCGAATCCTGCATCTTCAAATATAAGTAAAGTATAACCATCTGTAAAATAAATTCTTTAAGGTCTTCCGTGTTCCCGTCTGTATTCGTTTCCGTGATCATGTATTCCTTTCTTTAATTCTGATTACTGAATAATATTTAAAATCAAAATAGAACTGTTTATATAACATAATTTCGAGATATTCTTCCGGGTTCGTTTCTGTATTCGTTTCCGTGCTCATGTATTCCGTTCTGTACGTTTGTCTTTCGAATCCTGCATCTTCAAATATAAGTAAAGTATAACCATCTGTAAAATAAATTCTTTAAGGTCTTCCGTGTTCCCGTCTGTATTCGTTTCCGTGCTCATGTATTCCGTTCTGTACGTTTGTCTTTCGAATCCTGCATCTTCAAATATAAGTAAAGTATAACCATCTGTAAAATAAATTCTTTAAGGTCTTCCGTGTTCCCGTCTGTATTCGTTTCCGTGCTCATGTATTCCGTTCTGTACGTTTGTCTTTCGAATCCTGCATCTTCAAATATAAGTAAAGTATAACCATCTGTAAAATAAATTCTTTAAGGTCTTCCGTGTTCCCGTCTGTATTCGTTTCCGTGATCATGTATTCCTTTCTTTAATTCTGATTACTGAATAATATTTAAAATCAAAATAGAACTGTTTATATAACATAATTTCGAGATATTCTTCTGTGTTCGTTTCTGTATTCGTTTCCGTGCTCATGTATTCCGTTCTGTACGTTTGTCTTTCGAATCCTGCATCTTCAAATATAAGTAAAGTATAACCATCTGTAAAATAAATTCTTTAAGGTCTTCCGTGTTCCCGTCTGTATTCGTTTCCGTGCTCATGTATTCCTTTCTTTAATTCTGATTACTGAATAATATTTAAAATCAAAATAGAACTGTTTATATAACATAATTTCGAGATATTCTTCTGTGTTCGTTTCTGTATTCGTTTCCGTGCTCATGTATTCCGTTCTGTACGTTTGTCTTTCGAATCCTGCATCTTCAAATATAAGTAAAGTATAACCATCTGTAAAATAAATTCTTTAAGGTCTTCCGTGTTCCCGTCTGTATTCGTTTCCGTGATCATGTATTCCTTTCTTTAATTCTGATTACTGAATAATATTTAAAATCAAAATAGAACTGTTTATATAACATAATTTCGAGATATTCTTCCGGGTTCGTTTCTGTATTCGTTTCCGTGCTCATGTATTCCGTTCTGTACGTTTGTCTTTCGAATCCTGCATCTTCAAATATAAGTAAAGTATAACCATCTGTAAAATAAATTCTTTAAGGTCTTCCGTGTTCCCGTCTGTATTCGTTTCCGTGATCATGTATTCCTTTCTTTAATTCTGATTACTGAATAATATTTAAAATCAAAATAGAACTGTTTATATAACATAATTTCGAGATATTCTTCCGGGTTCGTTTCTGTATTCGTTTCCGTGCTCATGTATTCCGTTCTGTACGTTTGTCTTTCGAATCCTGCATCTTCAAATATAAGTAAAGTATAACCATCTGTAAAATAAATTCTTTAAGGTCTTCCGTGTTCCCGTCTGTATTCGTTTCCGTGCTCATGTATTCCGTTCTGTACGTTTGTCTTTCGAATCCTGCATCTTCAAATATAAGTAAAGTATAACCATCTGTAAAATAAATTCTTTAAGGTCTTCCGTGTTCCCGTCTGTATTCGTTTCCGTGATCATGTATTCCGTTCCGTACGTTTGTCTTTCGAATCCTGCATCTTCAAATATAAGTAAAGTATAACCATCTGTAAAATAAATTCTTTAAGGTCTTCCGTGTTCCCGTCTGTATTCGTTTCCGTGATCATGTATTCCGTTCCGTACGTTTGTCTTTCGAATCCTGCATCTTCAAATATAAGTAAAGTATAACCATCTGTAAAATAAATTCTTTAAGGTCTTCCGTGTTCCCGTCTGTATTCGTTTCCGTGATCATGTATTCCGTTCTGTACGTTTGTCTTTCGAATCCTGCATCTTCAAATATAAGTAAAGTATAACCATCTGTAAAATAAATTCTTTAAGGTCTTCCGTGTTCCCGTCTGTATTCGTTTCCGTGCTCATGTATTCCTTTCTTTAATTCTGATTACTGAATAATATTTAAAATCAAAATAGAACTGTTTATATAACATAATTTCGAGATATTCTTCTGTGTTCGTTTCTGTATTCGTTTCCGTGCTCATGTATTCCGTTCTGTACGTTTGTCTTTCGAATCCTGCATCTTCAAATATAAGTAAAGTATAACCATCTGTAAAATAAATTCTTTAAGGTCTTCCGTGTTCCCGTCTGTATTCGTTTCCGTGATCATGTATTCCTTTCTTTAATTCTGATTACTGAATAATATTTAAAATCAAAATAGAACTGTTTATATAACATAATTTCGAGATATTCTTCTGTGTTCGTTTCTGTATTCGTTTCCGTGCTCATGTATTCCGTTCCGTACGTTTGTCTTTCGAATCCTGCATCTTCAAATATAAGTAAAGTATAACCATCTGTAAAATAAATTCTTTAAGGTCTTCCGTGTTCCCGTCTGTATTCGTTTCCGTGATCATGTATTCCGTTCTGTACGTTTGTCTTTCGAATCCTGCATCTTCAAATATAAGTAAAGTATAACCATCTGTAAAATAAATTCTTTAAGGTCTTCCGTGTTCCCGTCTGTATTCGTTTCCGTGATCATGTATTCCGTTCTGTACGTTTGTCTTTCGAATCCTGCATCTTCAAATATAAGTAAAGTATAACCATCTGTAAAATAAATTCTTTAAGGTCTTCCGTGTTCCCGTCTGTATTCGTTTCCGTGCTCATGTATTCCGTTCCGTACGTTTGTCTTTCGAATCCTGCATCTTCAAATATAAGTAAAGTATAACCATCTGTAAAATAAATTCTTTAAGGTCTTCCGTGTTCCCGTCTGTATTCGTTTCCGTGCTCATGTATTCCGTTCCGTACGTTTGTCTTTCGAATCCTGCATCTTCAAATATAAGTAAAGTATAACCATCTGTAAAATAAATTCTTTAAGGTCTTCCGTGTTCCCGTCTGTATTCGTTTCCGTGCTCATGTATTCCGTTCTGTACGTTTGTCTTTCGAATCCTGCATCTTCAAATATAAGTAAAGTATAACCATCTGTAAAATAATTTCTTTAAGGTCTTCCGTGTTCCCGTCTGTATTCGTTTCCGTGATCATGTATTCCTTTCTTTAATTCTGATTACTGAATAATATTTAAAATCAAAATAGAACTGTTTATATAACATAATTTCGAGATATTCTTCCGGGTTCGTTTCTGTATTCGTTTCCGTGCTCATGTATTCCGTTCTGTACGTTTGTCTTTCGAATCCTGCATCTTCAAATATAAGTAAAGTATAACCATCTGTAAAATAATTTCTTTAAGGTCTTCCGTGTTCCCGTCTGTATTCGTTTCCGTGATCATGTATTCCTTTCTTTAATTCTGATTACTGAATAATATTTAAAATCAAAATAGAACTGTTTATATAACATAATTTCGAGATATTCTTCCGGGTTCGTTTCTGTATTCGTTTCCGTGCTCATGTATTCCGTTCTGTACGTTTGTCTTTCGAATCCTGCATCTTCAAATATAAGTAAAGTATAACCATCTGTAAAATAAATTCTTTAAGGTCTTCCGTGTTCCCGTCTGTATTCGTTTCCGTGATCATGTATTCCTTTCTTTAATTCTGATTACTGAATAATATTTAAAATCAAAATAGAACTGTTTATATAACATAATTTCGAGATATTCTTCCGGGTTCGTTTCTGTATTCGTTTCCGTGCTCATGTATTCCGTTCTGTACGTTTGTCTTTCGAATCCTGCATCTTCAAATATAAGTAAAGTATAACCATCTGTAAAATAAATTCTTTAAGGTCTTCCGTGTTCCCGTCTGTATTCGTTTCCGTGATCATGTATTCCGTTCTGTACGTTTGTCTTTCGAATCCTGCATCTTCAAATATAAGTAAAGTATAACCATCTGTAAAATAAATTCTTTAAGGTCTTCCGTGTTCCCGTCTGTATTCGTTTCCGTGCTCATGTATTCCGTTCTGTACGTTTGTCTTTCGAATCCTGCATCTTCAAATATAAGTAAAGTATAACCATCTGTAAAATAAATTCTTTAAGGTCTTCCGTGTTCCCGTCTGTATTCGTTTCCGTGCTCATGTATTCCGTTCCGTACGTTTGTCTTTCGAATCCTGCATCTTCAAATATAAGTAAAGTATAACCATCTGTAAAATAAATTCTTTAAGGTCTTCCGTGTTCCCGTCTGTATTCGTTTCCGTGCTCATGTATTCCGTTCCGTACGTTTGTCTTTCGAATCCTGCATCTTCAAATATAAGTAAAGTATAACCATCTGTAAAATAAATTCTTTAAGGTCTTCCGTGTTCCCGTCTGTATTCGTTTCCGTGATCATGTATTCCGTTCCGTACGTTTGTCTTTCGAATCCTGCATCTTCAAATATAAGTAAAGTATAACCATCTGTAAAATAAATTCTTTAAGGTCTTCCGTGTTCCCGTCTGTATTCGTTTCCGTGATCATGTATTCCGTTCCGTACGTTTGTCTTTCGAATCCTGCATCTTCAAATATAAGTAAAGTATAACCATCTGTAAAATAAATTCTTTAAGGTCTTCCGTGTTCCCGTCTGTATTCGTTTCCGTGATCATGTATTCCGTTCCGTACGTTTGTCTTTCGAATCCTGCATCTTCAAATATAAGTAAAGTATAACCATCTGTAAAATAAATTCTTTAAGGTCTTCCGTGTTCCCGTCTGTATTCGTTTCCGTGATCATGTATTCCTTTCTTTAATTCTGATTACTGAATAATATTTAAAATCAAAATAGAACTGTTTATATAACATAATTTCGAGATATTCTTCCGGGTTCGTTTCTGTATTCGTTTCCGTGATCATGTATTCCGTTCTGTACGTTTGTCTTTCGAATCCTGCATCTTCAAATATAAGTAAAGTATAACCATCTGTAAAATAAATTCTTTAAGGTCTTCCGTGTTCCCGTCTGTATTCGTTTCCGTGATCATGTATTCCTTTCTTTAATTCTGATTACTGAATAATATTTAAAATCAAAATAGAACTGTTTATATAACATAATTTCGAGATATTCTTCCGGGTTCGTTTCTGTATTCGTTTCCGTGCTCATGTATTCCGTTCTGTACGTTTGTCTTTCGAATCCTGCATCTTCAAATATAAGTAAAGTATAACCATCTGTAAAATAAATTCTTTAAGGTCTTCCGTGTTCCCGTCTGTATTCGTTTCCGTGATCATGTATTCCGTTCTGTACGTTTGTCTTTCGAATCCTGCATCTTCAAATATAAGTAAAGTATAACCATCTGTAAAATAAATTCTTTAAGGTCTTCCGTGTTCCCGTCTGTATTCGTTTCCGTGCTCATGTATTCCGTTCTGTACGTTTGTCTTTCGAATCCTGCATCTTCAAATATAAGTAAAGTATAACCATCTGTAAAATAAATTCTTTAAGGTCTTCCGTGTTCCCGTCTGTATTCGTTTCCGTGCTCATGTATTCCGTTCCGTACGTTTGTCTTTCGAATCCTGCATCTTCAAATATAAGTAAAGTATAACCATCTGTAAAATAAATTCTTTAAGGTCTTCCGTGTTCCCGTCTGTATTCGTTTCCGTGCTCATGTATTCCGTTCCGTACGTTTGTCTTTCGAATCCTGCATCTTCAAATATAAGTAAAGTATAACCATCTGTAAAATAAATTCTTTAAGGTCTTCCGTGTTCCCGTCTGTATTCGTTTCCGTGATCATGTATTCCGTTCCGTACGTTTGTCTTTCGAATCCTGCATCTTCAAATATAAGTAAAGTATAACCATCTGTAAAATAAATTCTTTAAGGTCTTCCGTGTTCCCGTCTGTATTCGTTTCCGTGATCATGTATTCCGTTCCGTACGTTTGTCTTTCGAATCCTGCATCTTCAAATATAAGTAAAGTATAACCATCTGTAAAATAAATTCTTTAAGGTCTTCCGTGTTCCCGTCTGTATTCGTTTCCGTGCTCATGTATTCCGTTCCGTACGTTTGTCTTTCGAATCCTGCATCTTCAAATATAAGTAAAGTATAACCATCTGTAAAATAAATTCTTTAAGGTCTTCCGTGTTCCCGTCTGTATTCGTTTCCGTGCTCATGTATTCCTTTCTTTAATTCTGATTACTGAATAATATTTAAAATCAAAATAGAACTGTTTATATAACATAATTTCGAGATATTCTTCCGGGTTCGTTTCTGTATTCGTTTCCGTGATCATGTATTCCGTTCTGTACGTTTGTCTTTCGAATCCTGCATCTTCAAATATAAGTAAAGTATAACCATCTGTAAAATAAATTCTTTAAGGTCTTCCGTGTTCCCGTCTGTATTCGTTTCCGTGCTCATGTATTCCGTTCCGTACGTTTGTCTTTCGAATCCTGCATCTTCAAATATAAGTAAAGTATAACCATCTGTAAAATAAATTCTTTAAGGTCTTCCGTGTTCCCGTCTGTATTCGTTTCCGTGATCATGTATTCCGTTCTGTACGTTTGTCTTTCGAATCCTGCATCTTCAAATATAAGTAAAGTATAACCATCTGTAAAATAAATTCTTTAAGGTCTTCCGTGTTCCCGTCTGTATTCGTTTCCGTGATCATGTATTCCGTTCTGTACGTTTGTCTTTCGAATCCTGCATCTTCAAATATAAGTAAAGTATAACCATCTGTAAAATAAATTCTTTAAGGTCTTCCGTGTTCCCGTCTGTATTCGTTTCCGTGCTCATGTATTCCTTTCTTTAATTCTGATTACTGAATAATATTTAAAATCAAAATAGAACTGTTTATATAACATAATTTCGAGATATTCTTCCGGGTTCGTTTCTGTATTCGTTTCCGTGATCATGTATTCCGTTCCGTACGTTTGTCTTTCGAATCCTGCATCTTCAAATATAAGTAAAGTATAACCATCTGTAAAATAAATTCTTTAAGGTCTTCCGTGTTCCCGTCTGTATTCGTTTCCGTGCTCATGTATTCCTTTCTTTAATTCTGATTACTGAATAATATTTAAAATCAAAATAGAACTGTTTATATAACATAATTTCGAGATATTCTTCTGTGTTCGTTTCTGTATTCGTTTCCGTGCTCATGTATTCCGTTCTGTACGTTTGTCTTTCGAATCCTGCATCTTCAAATATAAGTAAAGTATAACCATCTGTAAAATAATTTCTTTAAGGTCTTCCGTGTTCCCGTCTGTATTCGTTTCCGTGCTCATGTATTCCTTTCTTTAATTCTGATTACTGAATAATATTTAAAATCAAAATAGAACTGTTTATATAACATAATTTCGAGATATTCTTCTGTGTTCGTTTCTGTATTCGTTTCCGTGCTCATGTATTCCGTTCTGTACGTTTGTCTTTCGAATCCTGCATCTTCAAATATAAGTAAAGTATAACCATCTGTAAAATAAATTCTTTAAGGTCTTCCGTGTTCCCGTCTGTATTCGTTTCCGTGATCATGTATTCCGTTCCGTACGTTTGTCTTTCGAATCCTGCATCTTCAAATATAAGTAAAGTATAACCATCTGTAAAATAAATTCTTTAAGGTCTTCCGTGTTCCCGTCTGTATTCGTTTCCGTGATCATGTATTCCTTTCTTTAATTCTGATTACTGAATAATATTTAAAATCAAAATAGAACTGTTTATATAACATAATTTCGAGATATTCTTCTGTGTTCGTTTCTGTATTCGTTTCCGTGCTCATGTATTCCGTTCTGTACGTTTGTCTTTCGAATCCTGCATCTTCAAATATAAGTAAAGTATAACCATCTGTAAAATAAATTCTTTAAGGTCTTCCGTGTTCCCGTCTGTATTCGTTTCCGTGCTCATGTATTCCTTTCTTTAATTCTGATTACTGAATAATATTTAAAATCAAAATAGAACTGTTTATATAACATAATTTCGAGATATTCTTCTGTGTTCGTTTCTGTATTCGTTTCCGTGCTCATGTATTCCGTTCCGTACGTTTGTCTTTCGAATCCTGCATCTTCAAATATAAGTAAAGTATAACCATCTGTAAAATAAATTCTTTAAGGTCTTCCGTGTTCCCGTCTGTATTCGTTTCCGTGCTCATGTATTCCGTTCCGTACGTTTGTCTTTCGAATCCTGCATCTTCAAATATAAGTAAAGTATAACCATCTGTAAAATAAATTCTTTAAGGTCTTCCGTGTTCCCGTCTGTATTCGTTTCCGTGATCATGTATTCCGTTCTGTACGTTTGTCTTTCGAATCCTGCATCTTCAAATATAAGTAAAGTATAACCATCTGTAAAATAAATTCTTTAAGGTCTTCCGTGTTCCCGTCTGTATTCGTTTCCGTGATCATGTATTCCGTTCTGTACGTTTGTCTTTCGAATCCTGCATCTTCAAATATAAGTAAAGTATAACCATCTGTAAAATAAATTCTTTAAGGTCTTCCGTGTTCCCGTCTGTATTCGTTTCCGTGATCATGTATTCCGTTCCGTACGTTTGTCTTTCGAATCCTGCATCTTCAAATATAAGTAAAGTATAACCATCTGTAAAATAAATTCTTTAAGGTCTTCCGTGTTCCCGTCTGTATTCGTTTCCGTGATCATGTATTCCGTTCTGTACGTTTGTCTTTCGAATCCTGCATCTTCAAATATAAGTAAAGTATAACCATCTGTAAAATAAATTCTTTAAGGTCTTCCGTGTTCCCGTCTGTATTCGTTTCCGTGATCATGTATTCCGTTCTGTACGTTTGTCTTTCGAATCCTGCATCTTCAAATATAAGTAAAGTATAACCATCTGTAAAATAAATTCTTTAAGGTCTTCCGTGTTCCCGTCTGTATTCGTTTCCGTGATCATGTATTCCGTTCTGTACGTTTGTCTTTCGAATCCTGCATCTTCAAATATAAGTAAAGTATAACCATCTGTAAAATAAATTCTTTAAGGTCTTCCGTGTTCCCGTCTGTATTCGTTTCCGTGATCATGTATTCCGTTCCGTACGTTTGTCTTTCGAATCCTGCATCTTCAAATATAAGTAAAGTATAACCATCTGTAAAATAATTTCTTTAAGGTCTTCCGTGTTCCCGTCTGTATTCGTTTCCGTGCTCATGTATTCCTTTCTTTAATTCTGATTACTGAATAATATTTAAAATCAAAATAGAACTGTTTATATAACATAATTTCGAGATATTCTTCTGTGTTCGTTTCTGTATTCGTTTCCGTGCTCATGTATTCCGTTCTGTACGTTTGTCTTTCGAATCCTGCATCTTCAAATATAAGTAAAGTATAACCATCTGTAAAATAAATTCTTTAAGGTCTTCCGTGTTCCCGTCTGTATTCGTTTCCGTGATCATGTATTCCTTTCTTTAATTCTGATTACTGAATAATATTTAAAATCAAAATAGAACTGTTTATATAACATAATTTCGAGATATTCTTCTGTGTTCGTTTCTGTATTCGTTTCCGTGCTCATGTATTCCGTTCCGTACGTTTGTCTTTCGAATCCTGCATCTTCAAATATAAGTAAAGTATAACCATCTGTAAAATAAATTCTTTAAGGTCTTCCGTGTTCCCGTCTGTATTCGTTTCCGTGATCATGTATTCCGTTCTGTACGTTTGTCTTTCGAATCCTGCATCTTCAAATATAAGTAAAGTATAACCATCTGTAAAATAAATTCTTTAAGGTCTTCCGTGTTCCCGTCTGTATTCGTTTCCGTGATCATGTATTCCGTTCTGTACGTTTGTCTTTCGAATCCTGCATCTTCAAATATAAGTAAAGTATAACCATCTGTAAAATAAATTCTTTAAGGTCTTCCGTGTTCCCGTCTGTATTCGTTTCCGTGATCATGTATTCCGTTCTGTACGTTTGTCTTTCGAATCCTGCATCTTCAAATATAAGTAAAGTATAACCATCTGTAAAATAAATTCTTTAAGGTCTTCCGTGTTCCCGTCTGTATTCGTTTCCGTGATCATGTATTCCGTTCTGTACGTTTGTCTTTCGAATCCTGCATCTTCAAATATAAGTAAAGTATAACCATCTGTAAAATAAATTCTTTAAGGTCTTCCGTGTTCCCGTCTGTATTCGTTTCCGTGCTCATGTATTCCTTTCTTTAATTCTGATTACTGAATAATATTTAAAATCAAAATAGAACTGTTTATATAACATAATTTCGAGATATTCTTCTGTGTTCGTTTCTGTATTCGTTTCCGTGCTCATGTATTCCGTTCTGTACGTTTGTCTTTCGAATCCTGCATCTTCAAATATAAGTAAAGTATAACCATCTGTAAAATAAATTCTTTAAGGTCTTCCGTGTTCCCGTCTGTATTCGTTTCCGTGATCATGTATTCCGTTCCGTACGTTTGTCTTTCGAATCCTGCATCTTCAAATATAAGTAAAGTATAACCATCTGTAAAATAAATTCTTTAAGGTCTTCCGTGTTCCCGTCTGTATTCGTTTCCGTGATCATGTATTCCTTTCTTTAATTCTGATTACTGAATAATATTTAAAATCAAAATAGAACTGTTTATATAACATAATTTCGAGATATTCTTCTGTGTTCGTTTCTGTATTCGTTTCCGTGCTCATGTATTCCGTTCTGTACGTTTGTCTTTCGAATCCTGCATCTTCAAATATAAGTAAAGTATAACCATCTGTAAAATAAATTCTTTAAGGTCTTCCGTGTTCCCGTCTGTATTCGTTTCCGTGCTCATGTATTCCTTTCTTTAATTCTGATTACTGAATAATATTTAAAATCAAAATAGAACTGTTTATATAACATAATTTCGAGATATTCTTCTGTGTTCGTTTCTGTATTCGTTTCCGTGCTCATGTATTCCGTTCCGTACGTTTGTCTTTCGAATCCTGCATCTTCAAATATAAGTAAAGTATAACCATCTGTAAAATAAATTCTTTAAGGTCTTCCGTGTTCCCGTCTGTATTCGTTTCCGTGATCATGTATTCCGTTCTGTACGTTTGTCTTTCGAATCCTGCATCTTCAAATATAAGTAAAGTATAACCATCTGTAAAATAAATTCTTTAAGGTCTTCCGTGTTCCCGTCTGTATTCGTTTCCGTGATCATGTATTCCGTTCTGTACGTTTGTCTTTCGAATCCTGCATCTTCAAATATAAGTAAAGTATAACCATCTGTAAAATAAATTCTTTAAGGTCTTCCGTGTTCCCGTCTGTATTCGTTTCCGTGATCATGTATTCCGTTCCGTACGTTTGTCTTTCGAATCCTGCATCTTCAAATATAAGTAAAGTATAACCATCTGTAAAATAAATTCTTTAAGGTCTTCCGTGTTCCCGTCTGTATTCGTTTCCGTGCTCATGTATTCCGTTCCGTACGTTTGTCTTTCGAATCCTGCATCTTCAAATATAAGTAAAGTATAACCATCTGTAAAATAAATTCTTTAAGGTCTTCCGTGTTCCCGTCTGTATTCGTTTCCGTGCTCATGTATTCCGTTCTGTACGTTTGTCTTTCGAATCCTGCATCTTCAAATATAAGTAAAGTATAACCATCTGTAAAATAATTTCTTTAAGGTCTTCCGTGTTCCCGTCTGTATTCGTTTCCGTGATCATGTATTCCTTTCTTTAATTCTGATTACTGAATAATATTTAAAATCAAAATAGAACTGTTTATATAACATAATTTCGAGATATTCTTCCGGGTTCGTTTCTGTATTCGTTTCCGTGCTCATGTATTCCGTTCTGTACGTTTGTCTTTCGAATCCTGCATCTTCAAATATAAGTAAAGTATAACCATCTGTAAAATAAATTCTTTAAGGTCTTCCGTGTTCCCGTCTGTATTCGTTTCCGTGATCATGTATTCCTTTCTTTAATTCTGATTACTGAATAATATTTAAAATCAAAATAGAACTGTTTATATAACATAATTTCGAGATATTCTTCCGGGTTCGTTTCTGTATTCGTTTCCGTGCTCATGTATTCCGTTCTGTACGTTTGTCTTTCGAATCCTGCATCTTCAAATATAAGTAAAGTATAACCATCTGTAAAATAAATTCTTTAAGGTCTTCCGTGTTCCCGTCTGTATTCGTTTCCGTGATCATGTATTCCTTTCTTTAATTCTGATTACTGAATAATATTTAAAATCAAAATAGAACTGTTTATATAACATAATTTCGAGATATTCTTCCGGGTTCGTTTCTGTATTCGTTTCCGTGCTCATGTATTCCGTTCTGTACGTTTGTCTTTCGAATCCTGCATCTTCAAATATAAGTAAAGTATAACCATCTGTAAAATAAATTCTTTAAGGTCTTCCGTGTTCCCGTCTGTATTCGTTTCCGTGATCATGTATTCCGTTCTGTACGTTTGTCTTTCGAATCCTGCATCTTCAAATATAAGTAAAGTATAACCATCTGTAAAATAAATTCTTTAAGGTCTTCCGTGTTCCCGTCTGTATTCGTTTCCGTGCTCATGTATTCCGTTCTGTACGTTTGTCTTTCGAATCCTGCATCTTCAAATATAAGTAAAGTATAACCATCTGTAAAATAAATTCTTTAAGGTCTTCCGTGTTCCCGTCTGTATTCGTTTCCGTGCTCATGTATTCCGTTCCGTACGTTTGTCTTTCGAATCCTGCATCTTCAAATATAAGTAAAGTATAACCATCTGTAAAATAAATTCTTTAAGGTCTTCCGTGTTCCCGTCTGTATTCGTTTCCGTGCTCATGTATTCCGTTCCGTACGTTTGTCTTTCGAATCCTGCATCTTCAAATATAAGTAAAGTATAACCATCTGTAAAATAAATTCTTTAAGGTCTTCCGTGTTCCCGTCTGTATTCGTTTCCGTGATCATGTATTCCGTTCCGTACGTTTGTCTTTCGAATCCTGCATCTTCAAATATAAGTAAAGTATAACCATCTGTAAAATAAATTCTTTAAGGTCTTCCGTGTTCCCGTCTGTATTCGTTTCCGTGATCATGTATTCCGTTCCGTACGTTTGTCTTTCGAATCCTGCATCTTCAAATATAAGTAAAGTATAACCATCTGTAAAATAAATTCTTTAAGGTCTTCCGTGTTCCCG
>JAPFFF010000283.1:0-27825 GCA_039105265.1 Tritrichomonas musculus | reverse complement strand
TAAATACCGTTAATTCGACGACATTTATCAAGAACTCAAAACGAAAATCTTTATTCTCAAATAATGCATTGAATGCAGATTCATAATCTTCATGAATTGTATGAAACAGAAATTCAACACATTTCTGAACGATGCTTGTAAAGTGCATCCACAATTAAGAAAGTATTTTTTGAATAAGCTCATAGAAATATTGAATGAGTTTTCACAATTTTAACTTTCCTAATAGTGGACACACTTTAGTCGCCTGAAATATTTTCAATTGAATATCTTTATTCAAATTTAAGAAAAATTGAAAAAATTGATACCAGGACGATAGATAGTGCGTTAAAAGCTGTGGATTTGAGTGAAAGTTAGAAATACTATCTGTGAAGGCAGGTTCATTTTGATAAGAAAAAATAACGGTTATGGCCAAATTTTCAAATAAATTAAAAAAAGGCAAAAAGCAATCAATATCTTTGACATATTGTCCTTTCATATTAAGTTGCAACTTGTAAGTTATGGTACAAATAAAATCTATGTATTGCCATTCATCCACAGAAAAAGTTTCACTTTTTAAGACAAATTGAATTAATTCAATTAAATCGAGAAAAGCATATTTATAAACAGCAATCAATGTATCTTTGTTTGTATAATTTGGAATTGAAACAATGTGATATAAAAGTTTAAGAAATAAACTTCTCAAATTCGCTTCATAAAAGTATAAAAAGATCGACAAAGTTTTGGACTTTGGTAAATTTCCAGTAATTTTTCTTGATAACATGAAATAGAAAAATTCTTAACATCTTCATAATAACCTCGAAATATTAACAAAATTGAATCAAGTAATTCAAAAATACTCTCAATTAAATTCAAAACTCTCAATTTTGGGTTTTTCTCAATTTGTTGCAATAATACAATGCATTTGCATGCAACATTAGGTAACGCATCATTATCATTATCATTATCGAAATGATTTAGATGTTTACAGAAAAATTCAAAAAGACCAATCAAAAAGTTGAAACCAGCTATTTTGAAACTTTTTGAATAGTTTATAATTGGTTCAATTTTTGGCCCAAAATTAACAAATTCTTTTTTGTCTTCGTGAAAATATCCATATATTAAACATCCATATGTGCTGCTAATTTGTTTCGCTAGCATTTTGTTCTTTGAAAGGTCATTCATATCAGAATTTAGATAATTATCTTTTGTATCTAGATTTTGAAAAATTGAAATTGGCCAGGATAAAGCAAATTTTCTTATTAGCCCAGAAATAATTATGCTAGCATTAAATCGAATGGCTAAATCATATGAGTCACTTTCTACAATTGACTCCGAAAAAGTGACACAATTAGTGTTCATATGCGTCGACTGGTCGGGGTCGATGTCAGATCCATATGATAACGGTCATAACCGCTTCACTTCCTCACAAAAGTTCACGCAGGCATGCGACAGATACCACGCGGCATCTTTGTAGTTGAAGTCCGAAATCACTTGAATCCGCACATAACGAACTTTGCGGAGCGAATGATTCAAAAGGACGAAGAACCACGGGGAGGAACGGCGATGTTTAGAGCAATGTGGCAAGCAGCAAGTTTAATGTGAGAAGCAAATAAAGATAACAAATGCCAAATGTGCTGCTTTAAGAATAACTCTAATCTGAAAGAAATGGCCGAGATCTCAAATTATCTTCTCTCGAATAAAATCAGAGTCGATGGCGTCATTGTGTCCGATTAGATCGCAAAAGAGCTCGCTGCACTTTCTCGTTTTGCAGGCCGTGTTACCGTCTTTGCCGGAAAATTCAATGATGGAATTGAATTTTTCAACAAAGAAGAATTCTTCAGCGTCAATCTTCGTAAATTCGACGAATTTCATTCTCCGGTTTTAACCGCTGTGACTTCAAATCATTAAAGGAGCTTGAAATATCTCAAGATAAGGCCAAGCGAATTTGCGGATAAATCGAGATTTGTAATGAGTCCGAAATACGCGGTTTCTGGTCAAAAGGAAAGGCGAAATAAATACAATGCATCCGAATCAAAAGAGAGTCATCAATGAATTAAAAAAGGTTATCAACGAATCAAATATTAGCGACGATATCAAAGTATTTCCACTTAAAGATCGAACCGATGTTTGGCGAGTTTTAATCAAAGGATTTGAAGATTCTCTTCACAAAGATTTTTGGTTTTATTTAGTCATCGAATTCTCATCTGAATATCGGCAGCATTGTTATTTATTTCGATTCCATCCGAACATAACAGACAAAGGAAGGGTTTGCATCGATACTCTCGATAAGTGATATCGGAGCGATAAATCGGTGCTCGAGTTAAGTGGCGAAATTCGCTATCTTCTGCGTTGATTTGAAAAACAACAAGGAAAAATTGGAACGATACAAAGAAGCTTATCGATATTTATGGAATACCTACACGAAAATGGAATTCTTCATCGTAATTTAAATCCAGAAAATATTGTAGCTTGATCAATTTCTTTATCCAAAAATGGCCGAGATTAAAAATATAAAAGAATCAGAACTTTTTGGATCTTATTTTTATTGTGCACCTGAAATACTAAAAGAAAACAAATATACAACTGCTTCTGATGTTTATTCATTTGGATTAATAATATGTGAAATAATGACAAATGAATTACCTTTCAGTTTTTCAAATATATATGAAAAACAAAGTATTGAATTTAAATGCAAAATGTTTGAATGATTCTATTGATTCTAGATCTTCTTTCAATGATATTATTAATGAACTTGAAAATAACACTGATTTTATTACATTAAACGTTAATAAAGACGAATACTTAAATTACATTTCATATAGTAAAAATGGATCAAAAGATCCAAAATATTCAACTACAATTGTTAATTTAAAGACAATGTATTTTTTGATTTTAATCTTAAAATAAACATCAATACATTCCATTATTTATTTTTAAGTATTTTAAAATCACAAATACCAATTATAAAAAAAGATAAATCTGTTTGAGATCTCGAGATCTTGGTAAATGATATCAAGTTTACAATTATTTTTATATCACATTTCATGTCTGATATCTTGATAATCGATTATCTCGATATCAGATATTGAAACTGATAATCGAGTATCAGATTGAAAAAAAGAGACGTTTTTTTTTTTTTTTTTTTTTTTTTTTTTTTTTTTTTTTTTTTTTTTTTTTTTTTTTTGATATCAATTCTCAGGGGAGGTGTGAAACGACAATGCCGGATTTTTTTTTATTTGGTCGGATCATTCAAAAAGTTGTTATTGATTGGTAAAAAAAAAAAAAAAAATCTTTTAAAGGTAGGTCAACTCACCTAAATAGATGAAAAATGATTTCTAGTGGATTTTACTGCTTGGTTTTTATAACATATAATCTATATAAAAAATCATTAATTTTCCACCGACAACGAAAAAATAATTTTAATCATATAAAGAAAAATTTAAAATATTTATTTCGGAGCGCATTAATTTCCTAAAAATTGAATAGGTAAAAATTGAATAGAATAAAAAAAAAAACATTTACACTTATCTCTGAATTAACAAAATATAAATCTTATAAATAAGCAATATTATATTATATAAAATATGTAGAAAATAATAATTAATTTGTTAAAAAAATTAATGAAAAACAAATTCATCATATATATCTTAATATTTTATAATATTTTCAGGAAATATACTCAATATTAAAGATTTCTTTGATTTATTACTTAAAAGGCTGCAGATTATGATCATTTACGTGACTGTTTCGATTTTTTATCAATTTAATTTTACCGGACTTGCCCGGATTTTCAATTTACCTGACTTTATTGCTCAATTCAAAATACATAATTTTATAATAAGTTTATTTTTTATTTAGCATTATTTCATCGTCATATAATCAGAATAGAATGTAGGTGTAGCCCTTCGGCGGTTTTGTAAAATACGGCTATTTGGTCGTTCATTGAATAGTTTATTTTACAAAACTTCTACGGCACACGGCAAAAGTGCAACTTTTTGAATACTTTACAAAAAAAATCTTCAATTACGGCATACGGCCGAAAGGGATAATGTAGGTGATAGCTTGTTATTAGGTGGAATAATACTTAAAAATTTTCTACGTAAATTCAAGTTTTCTTCTTTTAAACGCTCAATTTCATCTGCTAAATTTTGCATTTTTTCCATTTTATTAATTTTGACAGAAGAAATATCAATTCAATTTTTAAATCAAGCCAATTATCAACATGAAGACGATGAATATCAATTCAATTTTATGAATTAAAAAAACCTTAAATATTTTTATATCCAGCGTTGGAATCGAAATAATATAGAATAAATTTTGTAATAGTTTTCCTTTTAAAGATAATAGTAAAATATTTTCCATTTTTAATCTGTGAATTTAGAGAAAAAGAATGATTAAAAAATAAAACATCAATAAAACTATAATAAAATCTTTTTTTAATTTTTAAATTATTCAAAATGCTATTTTTATTTATTTAAAAGATAATAAATATTATATTTAAAAATATACTCTAATTCTTATAAAGATATTCATAGATTATTTTTTTAAAAAATTGAATAGAATATTTTATGTTGACCTACCTTTAATCTTTTTTTACCAATCGACAAACACGATAGGACTTTTTATGCGGAAAAACGACCATTTATAAATCGATGTATCGAGAATTGATGTTTATCGAGGAGAGATCCCAAAATCATATATTTTGAACGGTACCGTATAAGGAGCATAACTACATAATATTATCGAAAAATTCCGCCTTCATCAGATACATATAATTATATCCAGTTTGTTCCTTCAGAAAAAGACTATTTATTTCCTGCTTATTATAGATCATCGTTTTTTACGTCAATAATTTCAATATTACTAGAAGAGTAACAGGTTTACAAATCGATGCTATATTTCAAATAGTTGAAATATTAGATGTTTTACTCGATTAAAAACCTTTGTCGTCTCAAATAATATTCTCCATCGTATTTCACATATAATTATCAATACAGATGGTACAGAAAGCGTTGTAAAATTATGCTAATTTTCATTATTATTCAAATATTCATTTAAAATACAGAGTTAAAAAACTATTAAATTTATAGTTCATTTAATAAAGTTTAAAAATGTATCAACAATAATCATTATTTTCTTTTTTATTATACAAAAAACGATGATTTTGAATAAAAATTAAACATATTATAAACGGTCTTCTCTCAATTTTGAAATACATTATTTTTATCTAAATTTTACATTTCACCTATTTGTATTCATTATTATCTCTTCATTTTAGTATATTATCTTTTTATGCAACTAAATATGATTATATATATGAATTAATTAATAAGACGATAATTTATTCTAGGTTAATATAAATTACCCCCCGCTCTCTATCTTTCATAATTTCTCGTTATTTTAAATTCGTTATTTATTCGTTATTTTTTCATATTCAAATTTGAATTAATTTGAGAAGAATATTTGAATGATATAACGGATTATATATTACTATTTGAATATCTCGATTAATAATTTATATACATTAATTTTAATCAATTATGTAATATATATATTTGCTTTTAATATTATATTTAAAGTATTGCTAAAAATTAAGAAGGTAAAAAAAATATTATTCTAATAATATGGTTTAGTTAAAAAGATATCGGTATAATTGCTGCATATTAATACTACTATATATCATTGCTATTTTTTGGTATATTTAGAATTGGTCGATGTGTTAGTCCTTTCAAAAATATGTAATCAGATCTGAATACCTGATGCTTGTTATGAGGGGAAAAATGTGGATCTTGGACGTATATTTGATTTTAAAAGCAAATAATATGGTCAGAAATGTCAACTCTAAAATAGAGGTATAAATTATAATCTTATTTGGAAAATTGTAGGTAATTTAAGGAATATACTAATAAAACTTCAGCGCATTTGTTATACATATAATTAAAGGATTCGATTCTACTATCTTCTATATCTTGTTTATTTTGAATTGACTGTAAAAAACTGATTTTGAAATTTGAACGATCAAAATGAATTGAATTTTTGCTTTGATTCAAATAATCGTATTTGTACTATTTATTTTTGATATTTAACTAACTAGTACTTCTTGTAGTAAACTACATTGATTGTTAAGTAGCAGTTCTTCATTATATTAATAATATAGATATGAATGATTGATAATAACTATCTTATTTGCAAATCTGTGTTGCATATTGCATTTATTGAATTGTTTTAATATTATTTGACGCTCTTTTCCTAAGTTAAGTATTGGAAAATTGAATTTTTTTACTATCATTTGACATTGATATAAAGAAGTTGTTTTTTATCAAAATTGAATTATTTTACTATCATTTGACACTTAAATTCTGAAGTTAGGTATTGGAAAATTGAATTTTTTTACTATCATTTGACATTGACATAAAGAAGTTGTTTTTTATCAAAATTGAATTATTTTACTATCATTTGAAACTTAAATTCTGAAGTTAGGTATTGGAAAATTGAATTTTTTTACTATCATTTGACATTGATATAAAGAAGTTGTTTTTTATCAAAATTGAATTATTTTACTATCATTTGAAACTTAAATTCTGAAGTTAGGTATTGGAAAATTGAATTTTTTTACTATCATTTGACATTGACATAAAGAAGTTGTTTTTTATCAAAATTGAATTATTTTACTATCATTTGACACTTAAATTCTGAAGTTAGGTATTGGAAAATTGAATTTTTTTACTATCATTTGACATCAAAATTCTGAATTTTATTATCAAAAAATTTGTATCACTTAAAACTTGATTCTTAAGTTTAATGTAAGTAAACTGAGGTATTTTGCTAATCTTTTAAACTCTGTTCTCTGCATTATACTTGTATAAATAAAAATAATTATTGTAATAATATAAGATATAAGAAATAATAGTACTTATAAATACTGGTTCCAACCTTTTTGCAATGTTTCAACGGACACTTCATTCCATGATTCAATTAAGAATTCTACACTCTTCTTCATACCTAATTCAGTTAATGGATTGTCTAGTAGAAAATGTCTGAGTTTCGCATTTGCTATGCTTTTTAGCACAGCAAATACTGCGATGTCCAGCGGTTGATAAGCGTCGGTATAACCGCTTGGTATATTTATTAATTCTATATTTAATTCTTCTGCTTTTTGTTGTGATGCTGTAGAAATGTGACTACTATATGAGTCTACTATTAAATGAATTCTCTTATCTATTGGATATTGACTCCGAATGAAGATTAAATATTCTATAAAGCACTGCGTGGTCATAAACGATTTGACAGAGTGGGTGGATACATTGGGGAATATTTCATCTCCTAATTGAGAATCTTCAGCAGCTACAGAATTTCCTTTAGCAATAAAAAAAATTGGTAATTTCTGAAAATCAATGGAAATCGTACACATTGCTGATATGTGCGCATGTTCATCATCTTTGACATTAATTATTATGTTTGAAGTCCCTTTAATTACCCAAGTTTTCATTTTGGGAGGAAGAATAACCCATCCAGTTTCATCTCCATTTAGAACTGGTTCATCAGCTAATCGTGCATTTTCAATCGTTTCAAGCACTTTCATGAAAAATTTTTCAATCGATGATAAGCCATTTTCGTCCAATGGTTCTGGATCTGGCCTTCTTTTGATGTGTGCTAGTCGAGAACTAAATCTGTGACGGTTTTTAAAGTCAATTATGAATTGTGGAGAGCAGTGAAAGTCTCTTTTGATTGAATCATTTTCATTATATGCTTGAAACATTATGTTTTTGAACTGCCAGTCAGGAAAATAGTTACCAGGTTTAACATAATTGTCCTTGATGAAATCAGCAATCTCGTTTTCCACCTCATCTGTAAACATTCTCTTGGACTTGCTTAATTTATCAAAAGTTCCAGGTAGCCAGTCAGACTCTATTTCCCACCTTTTTGACCAAGTTACTAAAGTAGGACGAGGTAATTTATATTTATTTGATAACATAGTTAGAATGTTGCAATTACTTATCATTGGATCTTGTAGCATTTCGTAATACTTTTGTTTAACCTCTTTCACTAATTCTTGTTGACTTTTGTAATTTATTTTTGGCCTAACGAATTCTCTTTTTTTCACTTTCTTGGCTTTGTATTTTTCCATTAATCTATTAAATGACAAATTTTAATTCCAAAAAAGTGTCAAATGTTTTTAATGAGAAAATAATTTTCATTTTTATTCATACATAATTAATATAAAATTATTTAATTAATAAATTGATTCATTCATTTATACATATAATTTTCAAAAAAAAATTTGTAAGTGTGGTTAACAAAATAATTGGTTAACCATTTTTAAAAATACAAATGGTTAACAATATCATACTAACATTCTTAACCAAAAAATAATAACGAGAAATTATGAAAGATAAAGAGCTTGGGGTAATCTCATACTTTATTTAAAATTTCTTATATTTGTAAGAATATATTATTCATATTAATATGTTGATAACAAATATATTATTATTTTATTATATAAATACTTATTTATGCCACTTTTTATATTTCCCATTTTGATCTGCACTTTTTCATTTCACCTATTTGTATTCATTATTATCTCTTCATTTTAGTATATTATCTTTTTATGCAACTAAATATGATTATATATATGAATTAATTAACAAGATGATAATTTATTCTAGGTTAATATAAATTAATCTCATACTTTATTTAAAATTTCTTATATTTGTAAGAATAGAATAGATGAAAACAATAAATATTAATTTTTAATTAATAATTTTTATATATCTATATAGATATAAATGAGGAGAATTATTATATGCAAATAGAGTGTGTGTATCTCTAATATTTATCGAAAAAATGAGGTGACGATATTCAAAAATTATTATCTAGATTTCATGATATAAGCTATTTGCATAACTTTTATTTTATTTTTTATAATTAAATTCATGTTATATATTTGGGCAAATAATAATATTGATTTTTAAATAAGTAATATATATCAAAATTGAAAAACATTGAAATTTTTAGAGAATGAGATAAGAGAAAAAAAATTATACATCCCACCCGGTCTTGGGATATTTTTAGAATACGTGGCACTTTAAAAGCTTGTTTTAATTTTTTAATTATGATAAATTATTTTAATCATAAAATCAAAAAAAAAATATTTTTAATTTCATTGAAATTTTCATTTTTGCCGCCAAAAGTTTCAAAAATGAACTGAAACGATACGAATAATTGAAACTTTAATCAAAATATTATTGTAAGAGAAAATGTGCTTATAAACCCACAAAAAGTTTAACTTTTTCTTTATATAAAAGTCCACATAAACAAAATTTGAAACAAAAAAAAATATTTTCAATAGTTAAAAAAATAATTATATTTTAATCTTTTTATGGTACATAATTTTTACCGATACTTACCGCCATCCGCGGGGTCTCGACTCGGCTTCGCCTCGCTCGACGCCCGCTAGGCGGTATGTAGTCTCGGTAAAAATTATGTAAAAATATAAAAAGATTAAAAATTAATATTTTTATACATATGAAAATATTTTTTTTTGTTTCAATTTTGTTTATACGACTTTATAAATAAAGAAAAAGTTAAACTTTTTGTGGGTTTATAAGCACATTTTCTCTTATTATACTTTAATCAAAATATGAATAAATATTATTTATCAGATACAATTTTATATCAATAAATTAACGGATTGAAAGTTTACAAAAGAAATCGATGGTTTAAGATTAAAAAACTAATTATTCCTGATTCTGAGATATAATCAAATAATTACTTATATTTATTGATTAATTATATATAATATTGTATGTAATATCTATAAACACTTTTTAATCTTTATTTAATGTTTTTTTGTTCGAGATAAAAAATAAAAATGTTTAAAAGTACGTTAATTTGAGAATAACCATACGTTAAAAACTTTAAACCCAAATAAAAAAATTTTGGCAGATCAAATTTCTTTTTTAGGAAAATATGATAATAACGATTAAATTAAATATCTTATAATCAGAAAAATAATAATTTTTTATCCTTGAATTTTGAGAAAATATTATTTTATTTTGATAACAAAAATTATGCATACATTAAAAATTTTGAATTCTTTTTATATTATTATTATCACTTTTTGTGAAATTATTTCTCTTATTTCTGTTAATAAATTATGAAAAAATCATAAGTTTTTTGATTGATGAATAAAAAAGTAGAAATGAAGAAAACATATGAAAAATAATGTAATATATTTCTTCAAAGTAGATTGGTCTTTTATAAAAAAGGAAATAAAGAATTAAATTATATATAAATTTATACTTCAAGATATTGTTTCGAAAATTCAGAATTTTTTATGTTCATACATGATAATTGAAAATAATAGATAGAATCAAATTTTTCAAATTGTCAAAGGTTGATATAATTTTAGATGTTTGTAATTATATCAGATGTAGCATTTTTTATTTCTGCAATTAATAAACATGAATGAATTTCTCTAATTAAGTTAATTATTTCTAAGAAATTCTTTTGAAAAAAGTTCGAAAATGAAAAAAACAAAATTTTAAAAAAATTTTAATTTCAATACTAATCAATTTTTTCTATATAAGAAAAAAAAATTGAAGTTTTTTTAATCGTCAAATTAAAAGCATCTCTTATTTTTTCCATGTTTTTTATGTGAATATTTCTTATTATGATCAATAAATATTTTTTTAAATATTTTAGAAATTATGTTATACAAATAAAAAATATTTCAAGACCGGGTGGAAAATAAAGTTAGATATTTATATTTTATTTACCAATATTACAGTCTGCGCATTTCAAATCGGCCCTTTTAACGGATATTTGACCTTAAATTGACCTTCAAAAGTGCTAAAAAGGGCCGATTTGAGATGCGCAGCCTGTAGAAAAAATTTTAAAATTTTAAAATATCTAAACCTGTATATAAAAAAATTAATATTTACTAAATTCATTTTATCATCAATTTAGGGGACAATTTAATTTTTAAAACTTTTTTCACATCACAAGTGAGTTTTTTAAAAAAAAAAATTTTGAAGGTGAGTTTTTTTTTAAAAAAAAATTCCAAGGTGAGTTTTTTTCAAAGTTCATATCACAAAAGTAAGAAAAAAATGTGAAGTGCCGCAGCATTTAAGCAAGAAAAATCCCAAAGAAACATATATTTATCAGCAATTGATAAAGTTTATATTAGTATAATTTTCACTGTTAAATACCATTTTTAGGAAACATATTAAATTAAATTATTTTTAGCATCAATAGGGGGAAAAAAATAGCATACTGGCATTGTAGAGCACCAAATTTTATGCAAGGCTTCATAATATCATAAGCAAAAACGCAATTTTAGAAATCAATGCTTTTTTCATGATATTCAGATTAATCACCAATATGCTTAAATAAAAAATCTCTACCATCTCACATAATATTCTCCATCATTTTTTACGTATATTTACGTTTTTATATTTTGAATAAAGCAATTTATTAATATGCAAATTCTCATGAATGTTATAAAACTTATGTAAAAAAAACAAAGATACAAGTGCATTAGATTATTCTACATAAATTAGTGTTTTAAATTATATTAGTAATATTGTTTTTTTCTCTTTTAGTGAAAGAAAAATCAAGGTTTGTATAAAATTGTAAACTAATTGTAAACGGCTGTTAAGCATTTACTTGATTTTACGCATAATTATTAATTTTTTTTTGAAATATATTTATATTTTAAGATTTTTATAAGATTTTCTTCTTTTTGGTTGCTCTGAATTTGTAAATATTAATTACAGATTAAATGATAATTTTAATAAGTATTATTTTTTTCTTTTTTCCCCTTGCCATTTAATATTATATATCATCATTTTTCTCATCTATTATTTCTCATTCTCACCTATCTCATCTATTATTTCTTATTCTCACCTATCTCATTTATTATTTCTTATTCTCACCTATCTCATCTATTATTTCTTATTCTCACCAATATTCCATAAATGAATTATCTACGGTAAAACCACTCCGACTCTATTTTTAGCTAGCTCTCAATTTTTCAACAAACTTTTTACCATTAAATTTTTAAAATTTTGATATTTTTTAAATACCATTAAGTCATGCTTGGTATGAATTCTTAAATAAGCTGATTTCTATTTAACTTGAAAAAGCAGATAAAAAATATCATATTTGGCAACCTTCAAATTTTATGTGTTTAAACGAATGAATATATCAATTTAATCTTCAATAGCATAATTTTCATTTAGAAATTTCTATTTAAAAATCTTAATTTTTGAAAAAAATCATTTTTCATTTTTAAAAACGAGGCTATTGAGACGCTTGATTTTAATTATATTTTAATATTAGAAATATCAAATATAAATATACACATAATATATATCTGAATAAAGTACAGGATATCTGTAAAATATTGTTTAACTTAATATATGAAGATAAAAATTAAATTTTTCAAGAACTCACTTTTCTACCGTTTTATTCCTCTGAATTTTCTCAAAATGGTCAAATAATTGAACATAAAAAATATTTCAAAACAAAGAATGAGTATTAAAGATTATTTGGACAAAATGAAAACAAATCAAAACAATATTTTATCATTTTTAGAAGAGGAAATTGAAATAGAAGAAAAACTCCAAAATATTATTGATTTTTGTGATAATCAAAATATTCATGAAGATTATCAAAAATTGAAGTTATTTATGCGCTTAATAATTAAAATAGCAAATAATCATTCACATTTACGCAATTTTTACTACAAAATTGAACAAATTTTACTACTTTTTAAAAATGATTTAATAAAAAATTTTTCAAATTATGAAATTTTCAATATTTTTAAAAGCAATAAAAGGATTGTCTTATTTCTAATCGAAGAAAAAATAATGACGATTGATGAAAATATAATTCACACAATCACAAAAGAATTTGATTCAAATAAATATATAAAAGCTGATTATTTGCAATATTTCTTACCAGAAATTCGAGATTTCATCAATGAAAAATCGCCTTCCAGATTTATAGGAAGTAAATGGATTCAAGAATTGAAAAATGAATTGCCAGAAAATTTTTACGAGAATCGAATAATTGGTGAAAATGATGCTTTAGTTTGCAAACTTATTAGAGATGATTTAGTTAATGAATTTATAGAGTACATTATGCAGAATAGAATCTCGGTGAATTCAATAATAGAACCATCGATTTATGAAACAAATTCTTTTTTGATACAAAAAAAAATTAATTCAAATGGTATTAGTTCTGGTATTTCATTAATAAACTATGCAGCATTTTTTGGATCAATAAAAATTTTTGAATATTTGCAAAATGATGAAGCTGAATTGAACTCTTCAATATGGGATTATGCAATTCATGGGCAAAATGATGAAATAGTTCGAAATCTTGAAGAAAACAAAATTGAACCAAAAGGAAAAGATTACAAATTTTGTTTTATTGAATCCATTAAATGTCATCACAATGAATTGGCACATTACATTGCTAACAATTACATATTTACAGATAATGTTTTAAAAAATATTCACATGCAACTTTTAAAATATTATAATTTTGCTTTTATTGAAAGAGATATCATTAATGAATCTAATTTTTTAACTTTATGTAAATATGATTACTATTATCTCGTTGAATTTCTTTTAAAAAACAAAAGTATTGACATAAATAAAATAATTTTGATCAATTTTATAAAGAGTACAATTTCTTTACCCAAAAAATTAATGTCATTACAAACAAAAATATTTTAATAATATTTCAAATCAAGCTTTTCGAAGGCGTTCGAATATAAATGATTTGATAAAATTCAAAAAAGTATTTTAATGAAGTTCCTATTTAAAATTATATCAGCGCATTATATTTGGCGGTTGAAAAAGGAAATATTGAAATAGTCAAACTCTTGATATCAAATGATAAAATTGATCCTAATATTTATAATATTTTAATTAAATGTTATATATAGAATAGAACATCAAAACTTTTAACGTAATTACAAAACAAACTATTCAATTTAATTCATAATTACATCCTTCAATGAAATTTAAAGTCAAATTCTTCAATGTCATTCGATATTCAATTTTGGAATAAAATTATATCACGATTTGATAAAACTGCACTTTGTTTGGCAATCGAAAAAGAAGAACTTGAAATAGTCAAAATTTTATTATCACATGAAAAAATTGACATTAATATTCATTATTTCTTAAAAGTAGTATATGTATGTGCGTATTGGTGGTCGAATAATTTTTCTAGGTCTCCCAATACCAGGAACCAAGCTCAAAACCTCATTTTGAAAATTAACGAAAAACTTATCCACAGGGTTTAAATTTTAATTAGCCTCCATAATCTGTTGTAGAACAAGGCCTGTCATAAAGCGCTAAACACTCATTTTAAAATTAATTCCAAAGTTAATTCGGGATTTAATTTCGGCGCTTTACGCCACAGTCAAGCGAAGCTTGATTTTAAATAAGGGCTCCAGGATGAACCTGAGAACAAGTTATAAAATTTTAATTTTTCAAACTAATTTTTTTCCACATTTTTATTTTTGATAAATGGCTTTCAACCAAAATTCATTTATTGATTTTACTAATGACGATATTGTTGAATCTATTAATAATATTAATCAAGGACTTAATGAAAATCTTGAAATTGCAGATACTCGTCGATATCGAGGAGGTGCTAAATTACGAAATATCAGAACATTATATACATATCTAAATCAACATAACGCTCAAGAAATAATTAATCCTGATTTTAAAGATGATAATGAATTTGAAGAAGGTCTTGATAACTTCATTATTCATGAACAAGAACGTCACAAACAATTATTAAATGAATCTTATGAACGAAATTATGAAAATATATCAAAACGTGAATCATTTTATGATGATGAACAACCAAATGAATCTGATATTCACTATTTTAATGAACAACAATCTCAAATCAATCAAGAATATCAGAATCAACGAAATGAACAAAATTATAACAATAATATTGCAAATCGTGAATCATTTTATGAAGATGAACAACCAAATGAATCTGATGTTGAATACTTTGAACAAGAGCAAAATAAAATTAAACGACATTATGAAATCGAAGATGCAATTAAACGTGCAAATGAAGCAGTTGACAATGCAATTCAATTAATTAAACAATATAATAAAGAAGAGAATCTCAAGAAAATTGAACAAAAAGAAATTCACGATAAATCCCATTTACTTGAATATTACATTCCTGAAAACGAAGAATTATATGAATATCTTGATAAATTCAATAACAAATTTAAATCAAAACACAATGATTATCTTATGATTAATAAACCACAAGATTTTGATAAGGCTGTTAATGCTTGGAAACATTATAACAACTATCCCGAAACAAATATTGCTCAGAAACAATACAATGGCTCCCCAATTGTTATTTATTATTTCAATCAAATCTCATCATTAAATCAAATCTTCGAATCATTGCAACAAGTATTTGATAGAGAACTAAAACCATTCAAAATTCATTTCCAATTATCTGGTGTATTTGAATCTCCTACAGTTAATTTTGGTGAAGATTCTGATGAAAATAAATATGAATATGAGGCTCGTGAAATCAAATGGAGAAACTTTAAAGAATCAATTCCAATTATTGTAAATTCAATTCAGGACCTTGATTATGTTAAAATGTATATTGAATCAAATCTCCATTCATATGAAACAACATCTTCATCAACTAAATTAACAATCGTTGGTTCAGTTTCATTTACTGTCTCACGAATGCGAAAGGTGACTGGACATATCAAAGATTTACCAGAAGAATTCATCAAAAATGATTTTATTATATCTGACAATGAAGATGATAAATTATGTTTCTATCGATTTCTTGCAATCTGTTTGAGTGATATCATAATTGTAAATAATGTTGAAATACATAAACTTGCAGACACTCAAAAATATCGAGTACAAGATAGAACTAAGGTTGCTAAAAAAATCCTTCTCAAAGAACATAACATTGAATATAACACCAAAATTCCAAAACAAGGATTAAAGATTCTCAAAGAATTCAAAGGAGTAACAATGGAACAAATGGAAGAATTGTCTAAGAAATATCATCTCAACATTAATATTTATGAGTTCACTAAAACTGATAATTCTTCATATTACGACTTATCTGAACAATGGTTTTTCGATAAATCTTATCCAACTCATTCTGCATTACTTTTCTCGAAAGACCAAATTATTCATATTATGTATATTAAAGATGCTGAAAAACTAACTCAAATACATATTTGTCCAAAATGTCATTCATACACTCATCGTGGACCTAAAAATATGTTTAGATTTGAATCTCATGTCAAACATTGTGATGGTGTCTTCAAGAAGAACTTTATTCCAAACAAGGAACCACTTCCATTCTGTCCACATATCTTAAATAACCCAGTTTATGAATATTGTTTGGCATACGATTTAGAATGGAAACCTAACATTTATTATATGACATACGATTTTGAAACGATGGAACAATCAGTTAACAAATCGATTTCTGATTCAACTGTAATCAATTCACGTTTAATACCTCTTTCTGTTGCTTCATGTGTTAAATTATCTTCAGGATTAATTACAAAACATTTCTCATTAAGAGAGTCTGAAGAGTTTATTCCAGAATGGATTTCATGGTTGTTCGAACAATCGATGGAAGTACTGAATGATAAAATCGTTTATGACAAATCGTTTCTACCTGCTGATAAAATTTATGATATTGATACAAATATTTATACCATAACCGTTTTTGGATTTAACTCTTCAAGATTTGATTCTAATTTGTTCAAGAAATATCTTAATTACTCACATTTCAACGAAGTTGTAGGGAACGAAGTGAGCTGGCATGTTGAATCAAATTCATTAATTGGAACAATATCTTCATTAAAACAATTCATTCTCGTTTCAGACCATCTTCCCACAAAATTACGATTTATTGATGCTCAATCATTTGTTGCTGGAGGTACATTAAAACAATTCGGTATTGATTTTGGTGGTGAAACTAATTCTGTGAAAGGTGTTTTCCCATATGAGGCTGTCAATTCATCAAACTATAATGAAGTATTATCTAAATCCGAACCATTTTCATACAACGACTTTGACAGCTATCTCAACCAAAAAAATCCACTCTCAAAATCTGATTACCAAATATATCTCGAAGATGCTAAAAACTATAAAACACGATGGGATTACTTGCTTGCTTATAATGACAATGATGTTGAAATGATGATTAAACCAATTGACAATTTAATTCAACTCAATGCTCAATACAAAGTTGATTTGATATCCAATCTCTCATTATCTAAGAATGCATCTTGTATAAAATATGCTCTAGCATACAAGGATTTCAATCCTCATGAAAATTATAATCCTATACATAAATACAACGAATTCATGCCAAACCCTAAATGGTGGCAATTCAAATGTGAAAATTATTACAAACAAGATGAACGATACAATCTCTCACATCCTGTTAAAAGAGACCTTTCAAAATGTGTTTCGTCCAATGATTACAAAGCATTTCTCAAACTTTACAATGACTCAATTAAGGGTAAATGTCATCTTTGTAAAGAGCATTTCACATATCAAAACAAACCAACTCTTGATAGAATTAACAATGATATTGGACATGAATTTTCAAATTGTTTGTTGGCTTGCGCTGAATGTAATAAACTTCGAAAACGAGATGACCCAAAAATAACTGCATTAAGAATTCAATTAAAAAAATATTGTAAACTACATCATCTTCCAACTTTGATAAATAATGAAGATGAATATTATACAATTCGAAATGCAATTGCTGGTGGATTATCAAATGTAATGCATCGTGTTAACATCAAAGGTGAAACTCATATCAACAAATTCCGTTACGACGGAATTAATAACAAGGTAATCTCGTATGATACAAATAACGTTCAAACACATATTCTTGGAATTGATTTCAATTCACTTTATCCTTCATCATTTTCATCAAATCCACATCCATTTATTAAGTACCATGGAGGAATTATGTTCATGCCAGGTGCTTTCATTCGAAGGATTGAAGCAAAGGATAAACAATCTCGAGAACGTTGTATGAAAATCATAACTTCAAAATCACGTTTTTCAAATAAACCAAATTATGTTTTCTATGCTGTTGTGAAACTATCATGTCCTAAATCAAAAATCAATTATTTCATTAATTTTCCACCAGTATTTCGAAACATTAATATCACAAATAATGAAGAAACAATTGGTTCATACATGTACAATTACATGAAATCAAACAATTTAAATTCAATCGATAAGGAAGAACGTAAATTAACAATGTTGCTTGACACAAATGGGGAATACATGGTTTTCTCAAATTATTACCTTTGGTTCCTTCTTGACCATGGATTGGTAATCGATGATGTCAAATCTGTTTCACAATATGAATGTCACACTGGATTCAACCAATTTGTTAATGAATTTATGAAAAAACGTCAGGATATCATCTCTGGAAAGGAACATGGTAACGAGAAGTTCTATAAAATCAGTATGAACGGTTCTTATGGATATGATGGAATGAATACTGAGAAGTTCTCTAAAATCAAAATTTGTGATGCGAATAAGGCTTACCAATCAATTATCTCACAAACTTATATGGGTGGTGCTCAATTAAATGATAACACATTTATGATACAACATTCTCCTAAATCATATCATTGCACAACTTGCATCCAAGAATCTCTTTGGACGCTTGATAATGCCAAATTTTATTATCTCACATTCTATTACGATTTCATGAATAAATGCTTGGACATGAATAAAATTCATTATATTGAATCTGACACAGATAGTCTTTATGTTGCTGTATCAGGTGACCCGAATGAACCACCAACTCAATTATTCAATCATGTTATCAAAAACAAAGAATTCTATGACAAACATATTTACGAATTTATGCCCAATCCTTCAATTGGAACAATCGAGGATGAGAAAAAAATATTGGGTTGTGCTATTGAGAAAACAGGTGAAAACATGATTGCATTAGGTCCAAAATGCTATACCATATTCAATTCAAATCAAAATGTGAAGGCAATGAAACTAAAAGGCGTTTCACTCAAAAAGAATGATATTAAATCATCTGATTATAAATCAATTATTGAAAACCAATCTGTCAAAATTGGGAAGAATATAAATTTACAAATGAATGGAAATCAGATGTCAAAACTCACAATAAATAAGAACGCGTTAACTGGTTTACATACAAAAATGATTGTTTTAGAAAATCAATCTTGTGCTCCTTTCGTTAATGGATTAACAGCAAACGATTACATTATTGAATAAAATGAAGGTAGGAGAAAAACCCCATCTTCAAAATTATTTATAAAAATAAGTTTTCAAAATTAATTATAAAAAAATTTTTTTTTATTCGTTATTTAGTTTATTTTATAAATCTGATTTTCTGTAAAATTGAATAACTATTCAAATTAAATCATCTTATAAATCTGTATTTTTGAATAACTATTCAAAATAAAATCATCTTATAAATCTGTAAAATTAAATGACCATTCAAATTAAAATTCCTCTTATAAATCTGAGACAATTGTGAAGAATTTCTGCAGAATCTGAAAAATTGAATTAAATTTAAAATGGCATCTTGTTATTTTGATTATAAATTTTTAAAATTGAATGAACATTCAATTTATTAGATTTTTCCGATTTTTTTGATTCTTCATTTAGAGCGGTATTTAGAAAAAAATATTGATATATTATTAATCAGCACAAGACCCCGAATTCAATGATACAACTTTTTCGATTTTTGATTTCAGATGATATCCCCATCTAATATCTTGAAATTTCAAGTTTCAAATAAAACACAAAATTAAATTGGGGACTACGAGAATAACATATATTTTTAAAACTAGTTCCTCAAAATGATTCTACATATGAGTTTTTGAAAATCTCATTATTTATAATTACACCATTCAAAAAGTGGATTAATAAAATTTATTTTTCAAATTTAATTTTTTTTTAATTTTTTTTCTTCTTCAAAAATGAACACAATTGTTACACCAATCAATGATGAATACGAATATTTACAATACAATGAACAACTTAGAATCATTCACTCAATTAATGATGACATGTTTCAAATCAAATCAATAATCGATTCATGCAACTCTGATAAACGTGTAAATGACTGGCTTGATAACAAAACAACTAAAGAATTACTTAAATATGGGCGTGCGGAAATTTCCGCAAGCGAAAAATTATATGAAAATCGTCCAAATCTTTCAAATGAATTAAGAGGATATTATGTTCACCGTTTACTTGTTAATCATATTGCTATCTGGTGTTCCCCAGCATATTCTTGGCAAATTATGAAACTTCTTGATTCATACTTTAATCAACAACGAATTCAATTACAAAATCAACTCAACGAAAAACAAAATCAACTCAATGAAAAACAAAATCAAATTAACAATATAACTCCTCGTGTCGTTCCAAATAATCGTGAACATGATTATAAATACCTTATTTGGCTTGAACAAATTCCTGATGATAATGCAAATGTGAAACTTCATCTTGTTCGAAGACATAAGGATTATTTTTATAAAGTTCGTTCACATTATGATGATTTGAATGAAAGATGGTTCTTTAGAGAGAACCTTCCTATTTCAATGACCATTAATTTGGATATTAAAAACATTATTCGTGAAAACTTCGATGAAACAGAAGCTAATATTAATGGAAATACAATTACAATTAATCGTGAAATACTTGATGATTTACATGAAATGATTGAAACATATTTCAACGAATTTCAGGAATAAATCAATTAACAAAATTATTTTTTTTGCGTCTAGGAGAAAACTCCTACACGAATAAATGTTGATAACCAACTATGAAAATCAATGTCAAATCGGTCGGTGCGAAAATGCACTAACGAATAAATGTTGATAACCAAGCTGTAAAACCAATGTTAAAATCGTTAGCCGGAATTCCGACCAGTGAATAAATGTTGATAACTAAGGTCTGAAACCAATGTCAAAAATGTCCGTAGGAAATCCTCCGCTCGAATAAATGTTGATAACCAATGTCTGGAATCAATGTCAAAACTAACCGGAAAAAAAATCTGTTTAGAAATTATTTTTTTGTCATCTTCTCAAAATTAATTTTTCAAATTTAATTTTTTTTAATTTTTTTTCTACTATAAAATGACAACAAATTACATTCATGAATATGCTGACGAAATTATATTTGATGAATTTTTGAAATATATAATTGAATCAAAACCTGATACTACTTATGTTCCATTACTTAATTTTGAATACAAGTATGCAATTCAAACCGAATTTCCATTTATTATTACACTGGGTCGTGGTGAACGTGTTTTAGAAGAAATCATGAAAAACAATTGTCCACATGTTAAATTGAACGGAAAATTATATAAAAAACATGAATTAATCGCTAAACAATTTATTCCAAACCCTAATAATTATAAATTTGTTAAGCATATTAATCATAACAAATTTGATTATCATATTGACAATCTTTGTTGGACTAATGATTCTCGATGTGTACGTTATACACCATCTGGTATAATTTATTAAATCAATTAACAATTATTTTTTTTGCATTTCTTCCGAAACTCAATTTTTAAAATTTATTTTCAATTTTTTATTTTGTAATCAAATGACAACATCTAACCTTCGAGTATATGAATACATCAATTCATTAATCTCATTATTACCAAATCCAAATGAATATCAAAAATGTGATTTTACATTACTTTGTGAACGATTTCCAATTAATATCGGAAAAGGTACTTACCTTGTTCGTGTGTTATACATTTCATTAACCAATTCCGACAAAAAAATCACACGAATTTATCCAAATCAATTGAAAGATATGAATCTTGAACATGTAATTCTAACATCAAATCTCCGACGAAGGATTAACATAAATTCTTTTGAAACATTTGTTAATGGTAACACAGATGTTCAAACATTTAAAGAACATTCGTTTTACAATTATTCAATTGAACGAATTAACAAATCAAATCAAGAAATGATTTTGAAACTTCGTGAGAAATATGAAATACCTGAACCACAAATATTTAAAGGAAACCATCAAGATATTGTTCTTGATGAATAAATTGAATATTTTTTTGTCTATTTAACAGTTAACTGTTAATTGTGTATGGTTCCTAGCGGATTTAGCATAGCCAAAATATTTTTTTTGTACTTACTGGTTGAATCTTATAAATTCAATACTTCCTTCTCGTGTATTCACCAAAACAAAATCATGATTCTTCATTCGATTATATTGTCTCCACAAATCTTCAAATTCAACTGGCATAACAACTTGTTGATATATGTAATTCAACTTTTGCCTTGAGAATCCATTGAAAATAAAGAATGAAGTACAATTATTCTTATAATCTGTTGGAATCGCTTTGAAGAATTGAACGTTCACATAAACGATTGAATGTTTGTGTCTCAATTGAGTTATATAATTTGTGAAGTAAGCAGATTTTAACAATTTCGATTTAATGAAGTCTTCACACAGAATTATTGTATTTAATGGAACGTTTGGTTTTCCAAGTTTATTGATATTAAGGAATTGAAACATTTTTTCTAGTTTATCTTCATTAATTGTAATCCTCCCAACACTTGTATATCTGACGTATAATTCCTTCCATAAATCCAATTCTTTTAAATAAGCTTCAGCATTTGTGTCGGAAACAACTTTCACAGGTAAATTTATCAATTCGCGTTGAGCTTCAAATGTAGAATCAT
Source organism: Tritrichomonas musculus (assembly GCA_039105265.1). Lineage (NCBI taxonomy): Eukaryota > Parabasalia > Tritrichomonadida > Tritrichomonadidae > Tritrichomonas > Tritrichomonas musculus. The sequence goes on along the minus strand of JAPFFF010000283.1, from coordinate 5,057 downwards.
TTATAACTCCATTCTTGCTAATATACACAATTTGATGTACATTTGACTCCTTCAATCGAGATATTTGAATTATATCTCTTAATACAATGTGTGATTTACCTTTACCCTGTGCTCCAACAATAATGTTTAGAGAATTATAATTAGCATAGATTCCAGGACCAATTGGACGAATAGATTCTGACATTATTTTTGATTCATTTTTTTTGTACGCTCGATTCATTTCAAAATCAATATCAAAGGGCTTTTCAATCATAATAGGCTTCATAATCATCTTGTGTTCTTCGAATGACTCAAAGTCATCATCATAGTCAGAAGTATCTGAAAAAAATATTGTTTTGTAATCAAATTTGCTGGGTTTCATTTATTATGAGTAAAGCTTCGAGCGCATCTCCTCTGTGAGTTCAGGGGGTTCATCTTCTTTGAAAACAGTAATTATTACACACAATTCAATAACATGAACAACCAAAATAGTTCCCAAAAGAATTTCAGTTAACATTTTTAAAAGAATAATTTTAATAACAGTATTTTAATGATATGGAGTATTTCACAAACTCGGTGTAAATATTATTATAACAGTATTTCAATTCTTCTGATTTACCATCTTTGGTAACAATAATTTTGTCAATTTTGATAAATTTTGAAGTAGTTCCCAAACAGCAACCAGGTTCATCATCTTCAATTACAAAATCAACTTTGTCACAATCAGTTAACAATTTAATCATATTCATCAAAAGAGATGATTTACAAACAACGTATGAATTGATTTTCAATGGATTTTCAGAATACATTTCGACCAGTAATTCTAAAAATTTGTTCTTGACAGTCAAATCCTCAATTTCATTTCCCAAATCTGCAATTCCACGGTCTTGGGAAAGATTGCTTGTTGGAGGTTGAAATTGATATTGAGAATTCTCCTCCGGTATAGTAAAATTTACGTCCCTAGATTGTGAATTCATTTGGGGAACATTTGGGTAATAAACAGGTTGACTAATTGGTTGACCAACCGGTTGTGAATTCGATGGTTTGATTTTGATTTCAACATTAGTTTCTTGGCTCTGTTTTACCGAAGCATCATTTTCAGAACTTAATATTCTTGCTTTCCGTAATACATTCGACATTGATTTCAATCTAAAAAAACCTTTATTCGTAGATTACTCAATCCTTGTTAGCTAATTCATTCAATTCGTTTTCCAATTTTTTTACTTTTTCCTTTAATGAATTAATATCTTCAATTAATGATTCACGAACAGCAAGCCCACTGGAACCAAGCATTCCAGATTTGACATTATTTAGATGTTGCTTGTAATCATAACATTTTTCTTTGAGGGTTCGTTTGATACGTTTAAGTTCAGGAATCTCCTTCTTATATTCGTTTAATTCAGACATTTAATCGAAGCAAAAATGTCCTTTCACTCACAAGTGAGTTCAAACTCTACGAGTTACGAACAAAAACGAACCATTCATGATGATAAAAGAATGAATCACTACGATAGATTACAACTTAAAATGCAAAAAGAACGTACCAGAATTAATTCTGCACCAACTGTTAAGAAATACGAGGATAAAGGAAGTATTCAACATGAACCTCAAGTATCAACAACAAAAAAATTGAATTTTCACACTTATTCATTAAATCATTCAGTTGTCCCTCGATGCGATAAAATCTAAAATATTTATATTTTAGCTTGAGCAAGCTGCGAAATCTAATCCAACATTTGTTGGTTAATATATTTGGCAATCTGATTTACAGTATTGGTTAATTCAGCAATTTTTTTATCTAATGTTGTGAATTTAAGTTCATAGCTTTGTTTCAAATCTTTAATCTCGTTATCAAAAGTTGACAAATTTTGTGAGAACATACTTTTGAGATTCTCAATATCTGCTTTAATAACATCTTGTTCAAGTTCTTTCAATTCATTAGTTTTGACAACTTTCTTTAAAAATATATCTCCCCCAACTCGTTTTGTACCTTCTTTTTGACAATTCTTTTTTGTGATTCTGTATTCAACACCATCTGGTGTAACAATTTTGTAAACCCGATTTAGATATTGAGTCGTCTGGTTGTTCATGTCATCTTTGTGTTTCTGATAGTACAGATTGAACTCCTCAATTGATTTAAAATTCTTTATTTCAGTAGTTATTTCATTAATTACTTTCAAATCCATTTAAAATAAAAAAATACAATTTAATCATTTTCATGCTACTTCATCAATTAAACTTTTACCAATTTTAAGACCTTTGTCAGCAAAATTTAATCCTGTATCAATTGCTCTAACAGCATCACCAATAAGAGGTATTCCACCCAAAACAGGTTTTACAGCATTAGTTACTCTTTTACCAACTTCAACAACTTTGGGAAGTGCTTTACCAACCTTAGTTGCAACATTCTTTATTGTATTACCTACAGATTTAAAAGCGTTTTTCATTTTTTTGAAGATTCCGATACCCATTGTTTTCATTATGAAAAAAGACCCATAATAGTACTTTTTTTGTTATTCAAAATGTTGTATCGCAACGAAAGAGCACATAATTACAAAATTGAAGCAGGAAACGTTCTTGATACATTTAATAAGATGCGTGAAATGATTAATACTAATGATGGTACACGCTCATTTTCATTCAGAACTGTTGATTGTCATGACCAACCTGCACCATTTCATCAAGGACAATATTCTCAAATCAGTTTAACGCATCCAGACCATTTCATATCTGATGTTGATAAAGGATTCTTAACATTTCATGTCAAATTGGATTTACAATTGAATACTGATTTAGCTAAATTACAACAAATTGATGACCCAAATAACTTCTACAAATTATTCGTCGGACTTAAATCTTCAAATCAATTATTCGACAGATTGGAAATTCTTCATAATAATGTAAATGTTGGATATCAGCAAAACGAATGTGTTCGAGAAGGATTTTTATACTCTGCTGTGAAACCAGAAACTGAAAAAAAGCGAAGACGATTTGTTCATTCACTTTGGGAAAACGTTTCAAATTATTCACAAACTGTTGCAGGTACTTATGTTAATCTAAATTCATTCAAATCTAATGGTAAATCACAAGTTGAATTTGATTTGAACGTTCCATTTGATGATTTACTTGCCCTTCAAGCTTTCGATTTATTCCCAAATGGAATCATAGGTGATTTATCAATTCGTTTCCAAGTAACTCCTGCAGGATTAGTTTGGGCAGCAATTGACCCTTATACTGTTGCTGAAACAAAGGCTTATCTTGAAGATAATGATTCTGTTACATCTGCTGAATTAGAACGATTGAAAGAAATTAAAGCTCGCGGTCATTTGAAACATCAATTTACACAAATTGGTAATGAAGCTATTATACCAGGACCTGGAACTCCATCTCCAGACCCATCTCCCGAACCATCTCCTGAACCAACTCCAGACCCATCTCCTGAACCAACTCCAACACCTGTTAAATACAAGATTCAATATCGAATTGGTGAACAATGGGATAATGATGATGGAAGTACTGGTTACACTGATATTCTTACAGATTTGGAATTCAATTTCAGTTACACAAAGGAAGAATTTGAAGAATTTGGACTCCAACCAGGTGCAACTGATGAAGAAATTTGTGTTCATAATCCTGCTGTAACATTACCTCCATTAAATCATTCTGACAAGAATGGAAGATATTATGCTTGGCAAATTGTTAAAACGCCAGTTGTTTCTGCTAAGCAGACTCTTCAATCAATTCATGATGCTAAATCACAACTTCATAACGAAACATATTCATCACAGAAAGCTACATTAACTGTAAACAGAATGACAATCACATTATGTAAATCAAATATGCAAGGTTATGGTGTCTGTGAATCTACTAGAAGAGGAATTGAAAATATTCTCCGTGAAGGAATTATAATCCCATCTCAGAAAGTTGATTACCATTCATTCCCAATTGCTCCTGCCGCAAATGGAATTAAGTCAACATTGAATATTCCATTAATTAATGTTACAACAATGTCAATTATGTTTCCAAAGCATCATAATGACCTCACTGTTTTCGAAAATCCAGTATATCAAAATTGTTATCTCAATATTGGCGGAAAGAACTTCCCAGATGAAAATGTTTCAACAATTGGTGCAAGATTCTTTGAGAATCAATTAACCGCTGGAGACCTTGATGCAATATCATTACAATGCACTAAAGAATTTGAGGACTCAATGACTATGCCAAAGAATGATGCAAATGGAGTTCGCTACAAGAATACTTTAAGTGATGCTTCTAGCTTTGTTTTCAATATTCAAACTGAACGTTCATCTGCTGGTTATTGTTATGATGGTTTGGATGGTGGATTTGGTAACATTCAGGTTCAAGTAAATGGTCAACCAATATATACAGGTGAGAATGACACTTATTATCACATAATTGAACCATCTGGTAATGTAATCAGACCTCCTCCACCCCAGTTGTTTTTAACTAGGGATACTTACTTCAAACTTTCACTTAATGGATTAGAGTACATCGATGATGAATCTCCAGCTGGTTCACAAATAAACGCATAAATTTCAAAATTAATTTAAAAAAATAATTTTAACATTTTTTTATCTTTCAAATGTCTGAACAAACTGTTGAATTCGTTCCATTACTTGACCATGATGATTATGAAATTTTAAATCAATTTCCTTTCACAATTCGTCGTAAAGACAATCATCTTGAAGTGAAAGAACATAATAATCAAGAAGGATATCCAAGAGTTCATTTGAATTCACAAACTTATTTAAAACATCGATTAATTGCTTTACAATTCATTCCAAATGATGACCCAGAACATAAAAATCAAATTGACCATCGAAATCGAATTCGTGATGATTATCATATTGAAAATCTTCAATGGGTTTCTCAAACAACAAATCAAATGAATAAAACATCAAATCGTCAAATACAATATGAATATGTTTCATCAATTCCTGATGATGCAATTGTTGTTAACAATTATAATGAACATAAATTTGAAAACTATTATTTCCATAATGATGTATTCTATTTCTTCAATGGAATTGATTATCGAAAACTTCATGTTATTGAAC